>APFE030057811.1:0-25018 GCA_000404065.3 Pinus taeda
ATAAATAAATAAATAAAAATAAAACATTTTTTTGTTATTCTTTTTATAATTATTATTTATGGAAATAGGTAAATAAACAGACTAAATTTTAATGGTTGGTTTCAAAAAATGATTTATTTGCACGAAAATATTGGTAAACTCTCACATGTCTTGGTTCCTTTGTGGCCACAAGGTGGTCCACTTTATGTATTGATCATCATAGCTTTCGACAAGGTAGTACTGCACCTTGATGGCATCCCGAAGTGAATTCCAAGTCGGTTCAACTAAAAATAGTGAGCCTGTACTTTCATCCTTCTGCTCGCAGTAGGTTTCCCACTAGTCCTTGATGTGTGGGGCTACTTTGAGAAGAGAAAAAATAATCTTTTCCCGACTAGAAAAAACGTGAACAGAAAACTAACCCTCTAGTAAATTTAACCATTTATCGATGGCATCTGCATCGTGGGTTTCAATATTAACATGTACCTTAAACGGTGTGACATTTCTAGAGTAGTTGTTGGAAGCCGATGTGTCACCCATGGGTAGTCACAAAGTATTTGGGCAAAGTTTTCCATCATCGCTTTCCTTTGTCGCTTGAGGGCTTTTTCGAGCAGGATTTTGATAGGATCTCATGCCCCCTTGTCTTTCTTTTCATCTACCATGGGAGGTCATCGGGATTTGCAAGGTTGGTCTTGCAAAGGTTTGACGAGTTCAAGCCCTGAATCTTTATATCCTAACCTCGTTGGGGACATGCAAAGAAAAACAGAGAAAAAAAGTAGACCACTCTCATACCACTGATCTGGATTTAAATAGGAACGCAAAAAATTACAGAGATAACCATAAACACAGAGATGCACTGGAAATAATACTTCATTTCTTTAATGTAGAATACTAAAATATGCTTACAAATAGAAATGGAAATACACCATCTAGGGCGATGGTAGCTTATCTCTGAGAAGAAATGTGGTAGCTACATTCCTCTGAACTGAACTACAATGAGGCTCAAGGGCCTTTCTATTACTGAACAATAAGAGCAAACCCTAAACAACCAAAACCCTAACCTGAGGAGATGTAACAATGAGAGTTTATGAGCCCCTTTGGGGTGAGTTGGATAGCCAGCTTCCCAAGGTTGTGACTTGGTCATATTATCTCTGTTTGACGTGTATGATAGCCCATTTGAAATATCTCTCTGAGGAATATGACGGAAAAGATGATTTTCGAAAAAAAACTGTAGGTGGTAGATTTCCAAAAAAACGTTGTTTAGGGCCTAAAAACAGCTTCGGAACTCTAGGACCCAAAAAAATGCTAAAAATTGTAAATTGTGCTACAATTAAAGAAACTGAAAAACTAAAAGAAGCAATGGTGGGGGTCCAAGTGGAATTGGCAGGTGGCCAAGAATATCCACCTAGATCAAACCATGAGTTTTATGAATACTGAAATGAAGTGTTAAAACAAATAGATTTTTATGATGAAATTGCAGACAAATCTAAAAAGATGATAAGGACTCTGCCTTTGCATAGAATGCTGGAGGATATGTATAAAGGGAATAATTGGTTACAAGAAAATAGAAAATTCTTGCGAGGACAAGTCACAGTCCTAGAAACTCAAATTGTAATCATCCACGTTGAACTCAAAAAGGGAATCCTCAATATTATTGTTGAAGTGCTACTCCATTATATGGTAAAGTTTTCGATTTTTCATTCACTATACCTAAATAATTCAACTCAGACGTATATATATTCAACATGATATTAGGAGTCATAAGGAGAAATTAATAATCATGAAAACTAGAAAAACTAAATTTTGGAACTTTCTTAGCAACTTCCCATAATGAAGCTGAGAATTTTCTATGAAACTACTCTAGCTTTCCATGGAGGTTAAGGCTGGTATAAACTTCAGCAAAGATAGCTCTAAAGGCCTATGTTTAGATTATGAACATCAGATAATACCTCGGAACTAGAAGAGAGAGAAAAGAGGTAGCATAAGGGTGTTTTTTGAGGTTGCTACCAAAGTTTGCTACAAAACAGATGAAAACTTTGTTTTTTGCTACAAAATCATAAAAACTCTATCTTTTTGTCTTTTTAAAGATTTCAATTTCAGACATCCAAGCTCTAGATGGATTACAGATCATAAAGGGTGTCCACTTCATCATGTTGAACTCCTATTTTTCAGCATGCTAAGTGAGCAAATATCCACATTAGCATAATAGCTAGCTCCTTAAGATAGTAAGCAAAAAAGAAATTTAATTAATATCTATGAACATGTCAAAGTTTTAATGACAGTCCAATAAATCTATCATTCATTTGGGCTCGGTTATCTTCATCAATAGAAACTTTTTATAGTTTTAAAGCTAGTAGAGTCCTAGTTGAATTCTAACTATGTAGAAACATAAATTCCCTATGAGGACTTTGTTAGTTAGAAGAAAAATAGGAATAGGCCTCTTAAATAGAGGATCAAATTTGGCCCAAGTGGCAGGATAACATAAATAGAGCTTTTCTCTATAAATAAGTAGCTTTTCAAATTTGAGAAGGGTTGATGGATAATGTGAAGTACTAACCTTACGTAAACTTTTGATCCTTTTTAATAGAAAATTTGTAGCAACTCTATTTTTGTACCTAAGATTCATGTCATGGCTTTCATGTGTTTTTATCATGTTGTTTCCATCTTTACATAGTATCTTGATTACCTGGAAATGTTGTCAAACTGCTCCAATTTCGTTCATTTACTATGTATGGTTCTGGATGTTAATTTGATATCAGTTTCAAAGCTATAGATTCCTTAGCTTCCATCAAACACATTTTTTGGTCATAATTTGTTTTAATTTGACTCCATGCCCAATGGTGGTATTCATCACATTTTTCTTCACCTACAAAACCAAAAAAAGAGATCACAGTTAATCATCTGTTGTTTGAATTGTTTCAAGTAAATTTGATAAGTGTTTTTTGAGAGAGCCCTCTCAATTGGAAGGGCTAACTTCTAGTCCAGGTGATATGAAATAGTTACACTAGGTTAAAGGTTGAGATTAACATATTTGTAGTCCATGACTTGGAGATGAGAGAAACCATTAAGATTTAGCTAATTTTTCTAGGGAGGCCTTTTGACAAAAGCCATTCCCAAACATATTTAGGGACACAAATAATTGTTCCCGTGATCCAAATCACAGGATATAAATCTGCCCATTTTACCTCCAATTTCCTTAAAGATGCATTCACCTTAACAAATGAGAGGGATAAATGGAAATAAGATCTACATAAATGTGGATGAGATTCCCATAGTATAATTAAATTCTAGAGACCAATGAATGAGAAACAAGCCTTTTGTTCCCATGAACTAGGGATCCTACTCACTCTATATCTTCCAAACTTTCAAAGAGAAATACATAATACCCATTTCCAACATAGAAAATGCTTTGTGATTCATGATTTTCCCAATTGTCAAGGACCCAATATTCAAAATATTCAAAATTTAGTCACAAACCCATGAACCTTCCCATTAAGCCCTTTTCCTTCAAGAGCACCACCTATTCTTCTGATTAGGGCATAAGCCCTAGATTGGAAGAAGGTTATTATTTTTCCTTCTTCACAAATTTAGTTGGGGCTCGCATTGTGGATGAACATTTCTAATAAAGGCACCGATGGATGAACACATATAACATTGACCAATAGGTTCATCTTCAAAGTGTAGAGAATGTAACGGAAAAAATCCATGGGTCTCACAAAACCTACAAATGAACAATTAAAGCTTCAATAGCTCACAACACCTCGAAACAAAATTCTAACAACAAAAAATGTTTCACTGCAAATATAAAAATCACAGCTGAGTGAAAATTCAAACCTCTAAGTGAAAATTGAAACCCCTATGTGGCATTAAGAGTGCAAATTCAAATTAGTCAAATGCATTTATCAATCAAGAAGGTTAAAATCCCAATCAGATTACCATGATAATCATCTATACACTTTGGTAAATGATGGAACTGAGAATCCATAGGTAGAAGAATCTCTACTATGAAATTTTGTGGTGAAGAAATTGCATAGAAGTCATACCATACCTTGAAGGAACAAGTGAAGAAGTGGGTCACATTAGAAGAATGGAAATATCTCTAAAGACTTATTAAAAGAAGATGATGAAAATGGAAAATAATTAATGAAAAGTACAATAACGTTGTAAAGAACCATGGCAACCAAAATATTAAGCACTATAGGTAGGTATCCATGAGGTATGTAGGACACTTTTTATTTTCAAGGGTCCATCATAAGATGGAATAGGGTTGAAGTTATGGGTTTCTATTTAAAGAAAACCCTAGTATTTACAAACCCTAATGTTAAGGTATTTGTTCCCTATGATATTTAGGGTTTGTTAGATATTCTAGGGCATGGGATAAACTTTGGAATGACGTAAAGAGAAAAGAGTATTCTCTAGGGTTTGAACTTAAGAAACACTCAAATGAACTTTTGATTGCATAAAACCCTAGAAAATTAACTTGACATCATGCTTTAGTATCATAGTTTGCTTGAAGTACTTGTTTGTCAATATTACAGGTACAAGAATTAAAAGATGCATGGGTTGATCCTTTGAAAGGCATGATGAAAGAAGGGAACTATATGGACCATTAGAGATTATTTAGGATATAGATGGAAAATAAGAAAGATAAAAGATGAAAGACCTCTGCCATGATTGAAAAATAATAGAATGCAGCTTATTAAGAAGGCATCATGGTGAAAAAGAGCTCATGTCATAGCTTAAGTAATAGTATACATACTGGTAGTAGTGATCATAGGACAGTGTAGCTCTTGGTAACCTCGATATAAGCAAGTCATCTAGTATAGATCCCATCATATTTTATTAGAAAGGAGCATTTATAGGGTAAGGATGTTCAAGATATTTCATAGGAATCTTCATTATAAGGTTAATCTCTTTGAAGAAGCAAGTGTCTCGCTAAGAATACCACCTTGAATGGGATTCACCATTTGGACGAACAATGGTGTGATGATAAGGGAATGTAGCATGTCAAATATGATTGAAGCACTCTCAATCAAGGACAGGAAGCTACTGAAGGAATTATAGATGATCAGAAGAAGAAAAGAGGTATGTATGCATATGTTCAATGAGTCAAGTTAGTTCATTATATAATCGATACCAAGAATCCATACTCTACCTCATGAGCATGAACAAGGGAAGATAATCGCTTTCATTAAAAGGATGCATAAAGGTATGTGTCACATCTTAACTAGATGAAATCAACTTAGTACGTCATCATAGGTAATATGAGGTGGTTGAAAAAGTCAAGGAACTATGATTGGGATTTCCTAGAAAGTAATATGCGAATAAAGAGAAAGAAATATATCATTTATAATGAAACTATGGAGAAGGAAATAACCATCCAAGAACTAAAATGATTTAACTATGATATCTCCATGGAAAAGAAATGGATATCCTAATGAAGTCTGAAAAAGAAGGAGACCTTGGACATTGTATATATTTTTTGAGATGTGTCAATATATAGCACGATGTTGATGCAAACACAGAGAGATCATGATGAAAGATCGTTACAAAGGTAATTTTTATTTAATGTTCATTTTCTATGTTTGAACAATAGTTGGATGGGCTTATGTAGGGCTACAAGAAGAATGATAGTAGAATCTATCTACAACTCATATTCATGTGGTAGGATGAAATACCTTGAAGGAAATCGAGACATGAAGTAGGTAGCAAAAAATGAAGGATGGCCAAATATGGACTAATGAATCACTTTCTGATGAAAGACAGATTAAATGACTAACATAATTCATGGATGAAGTTAATGGATGGTATGTTACCTATGAAGATGTCCCAAGAGGATGTAGGTTCCATAACAACGACTAAATTCATGATAATGAAAGAGAAAGTCCTATAAGCAGCTTGTTGTCCCATGATCTCCCCCTAGAGAGTTGTTGTAAGAAAATCCCTAGTCAAGAGGGAGCTTGGGAAATTCCTTGGTTAAGAGGGATATTGGGTACATTCCTTTTATAGGAATGGGTACAATTTCTTCATTAGAGTCGGAATATCCACCCTAATTGAGAGGGAGAGATAGACACATCATTCTTTTTCTCACTTGGGAAGAAAGAATGGAGGATTTGGTAAGCATCTAGAATCCAATAATCTTTGAGGATGTGCTAGGGAATATAAGATAAGAGTATCTGTGAAGGAACAATACTATTTTAAGACTCAGAATCCAAGATAAGAGTAGTCCTCGTGGAACATATTATGAGAGAACCCAGGTGGGGTATGCCCTAAGAGAGACAATAACGAGGGGTGTCTATAAATGATTAGTCTTGCCATCATTGTTCTGTAGTCCTATGGAGGGATAGGGCAATTAGTCAAGGCCTTGCTATGTGGCAATTCTGGATTATATGATGATAAAAAGATGGGTTATTAATCCAACTCTTCTTATGAGAATTCTTGATATTGAGAATGTCTAATTACCTTGTATGGATTATGAATACCTCCCTAATGAAGATGGAGTGTTGAAATATGTAACTAGTTTTGGTCTTCATAATGACATATGTGATCATGATTTTAAATATCATGTAAATTATATATATATTGTTATGTATATGATTGTTATGTATATGTATGATATCTGTATATATGTATATGTATATGTATAAGTATTGTATACAATACATATACATCATATACATATACATATACATATACATTACATATCATATACATATACATATACATAACATATATATAAATATATACTATATATTAGTATTAGATTTGTTATGCTTGAGGCATGGGTTTCATGCTCAAGGAATTTTATTGTGTATGTCACGCTCCCATTGTGAGCTCTTCAGATAGGTCATTGAGCAAATTTCATGTATTGGAAACCCATTTTGGCATGTTACATATCGCATAGAATAATTTGTTTGAGTGAATTAGATTCTAATGATCCTCCAAGAGCAAGTCAAAATTGAAGCTACAAGTCAGCCTCATGACAATGATAATTTGGCTCAAAAGGTAGTGACATGAAGACTATAAAAGTAGAATCTTGACCTCATTTGGTAGGGTATCTTTTACACTCAAGAAAAAAAATAAGAAATTTAAATTACAAAAGAAAATAGAAGGACAAGTGAGGAAGAAAAGGCATCTGTTGAGGACAGAGTTTTTGGCAAAAAATATTTATAAGTTTAGACTATGGATAGGGAATCACCTATCATCAAGAAGAAAATAAACTAATAAGAGGACACTGAAATAATTAGCTAAGAAGAGGATAAAGATAAAAAAGTTTTGGGCTATGTTTTTGGCTCAACCTATTCACATGTGCAAGAATGACATAATTTCATCTACTGTAACAGAATCATGAAGTTATAGTTATCATAAATAATTGAGTTTTGGGGTAAAAGGAAGTCTCATTATCAAGCCAAGTTGCCAAGGATGAAAGGTGAAGAAAATTGAAGAAGATGGAAGAGGTATTTGATCATGTTTTTCTCTCATGTACTATCGTAGTGTTTTTGAAGAGATCAAAAAGTTGCAGGAAAGAAGAAGCTAAAGGTTATAGTCAAGGTTCTTGTTGGGATAGGGTCCGCTAGGGTTAATTTTGGGGCCAAAGACCAAGTTTTGTTGTATAAAATGTAAAGTCTCTACAAGTTGTGGTCACAGAGCACATATATAGTTAAAGTGTCATAAATGGTTTTACCCTTATTTTATGTAAGTTAAGTTGGCTTTTGAATATCCACCCATGGACCATAGACCATGGGATTATATAAATAAGAGAGTCTTTAGAAAGTCTTAGAGAGTCTAAGGCATGGTAGGGTGATGAAGACAAATGCAATGGGCCAGTAAGGGCAAGTGCGAAGAAGTTTTAAAGTAGAAGAGAGGCTTTGCAACTGAGTGCATAGAGGCCTAGAGAAGAGTTTGCATCTCAGTGCACAAACCCATGCAGTTGGGTGCACAGGGTAGCCTTGAGTCTGTAAGCAGAACTGAAGCATGAATAACGATATTATTCCAACAATTCCTGTGTTTTCTCCATTTACTTATGTTTATATGAATGTACATTATGTTATAATGGGTTTATGAATTAATGGTGTATTAATGTGAAACGTTACATAATTGATATCGTTACATGAAGATGATTAATATTAATTGTTTTCGTGAATATTATCTTATTGTATGCGGAAGTTATTAACACTTAAGCTGATGTGAGTAATTACTGGGTTAAGAGTAATCTTTGATGCGTGTAAGTAGATGATTCACATATTCATGGCCCGCAAAAGATAGTCATGAATGTTCATGAAGGTATAGAAGCTAATTAAGGGTATTTATATTGATAAGCCCTAAAGGCTTATCAATCTGTGTGAAGGAAAAGTTAGGGAATAAAATGACATCATGCTCATATTTGAGTGTAGAAATTTGGATCTAGCATCTGCCCATACTACTTTGGGAGAGACTTCAGTCTACACTCCATGGATTGATGATGAAAGGGCTAGTAGTGTAGTGATTTGTTTGGCGAAATTAACTCTTAACTTTTGTTAGGACCCACTATGCCAATAAATGGTTCTACTTTTGGGATTAGGATCTGCATAAAATATATGTGTGATGTCGCATCACTGGAATCAAACAAAGAAAGAAATTGAGAAGTGGTTGGATAAAAATATTCATGAATTCGTGGTGCAATAAAATAGAAATCCACACTTGGCAAAAGAA
Source organism: Pinus taeda (assembly GCA_000404065.3). Taxonomy (NCBI): domain Eukaryota; kingdom Viridiplantae; phylum Streptophyta; class Pinopsida; order Pinales; family Pinaceae; genus Pinus; species Pinus taeda. The sequence continues at coordinate 8,668 of APFE030057811.1, forward strand.
TAGTGGTTGGATAGATATCTATACACAGAGATACATGAAATTTAATTTTGTTCCTTCCCAATCAAGCTATATGAGTGGATCGTTAAATTGGCAAATGACCAAGGAAGGTGGAGGCTTGAAGTCCAATAGTGTGAACTCCATAGCTAGTACAGACATTGGAAGCCTCTTAAGATAAGGTTGCATGCAATGTTGATCACTAGGTTGATCATGCCATAGGAGGATTTGTGACAGAATTCGCGGTCCATACCTCGGTTAGCTATAGAGAAGAAGAGTGACACTTCTTCAAGGGACCGCGAGGTAATTATTTAGGATCTTTGAATAATTGGATTAAGATGCTCTTGTGTGAAAAGCGGGTTATGCAATTACCTTGATGTTTGGAGCTACATGAAGTCCAAATTTCTTCAGGGATAGAGGGAGAACATGCCCTAAATATAGGCTGCTAATTGAGCCTCTTCTAAGTGATGACGAAGGAGCAGCATAGGCTTCACCACAGAGCATTGTCCAATTAATAAGGCAAGGGTTCCCGTGAATACCACATCCACCCACACCGCCTCCACCTTCACCTCCATAGCATACACCTTCACCGACACCACCGCCTCCTCCACCACCATTCAATATGTTGAATATGATGAATTTTATCATTTTCAAGGGTTTGGGAAATAAGTACCCAGACCATTTTTGGTTTGTGATGAAGGCTGGTTGGAGAGCACATAATATTACAGATGATCATATGAATAAATTGAAGTTGGGTACTACTGTATGGGATCGTGCGCTAACATGGTACATTAAGTATTTCATAGATAACCTGATGGCATTGCTGGCAGACACTACGATCACGTTGAATAAGGAATTTAGTATGCCTAAGTCTAAATCGAAATCAGTCATTGGATTCAAGGAAATCATGATGAGGCTGGGTGAAACACCTTGGGAGCTGGATCAGAGACTGAAGTGCTAGATCCACAAAGCTAACATGAATCTCACCGATGGGTAGCACTGCGAATGGTTTGTAGCCTCGCTCCTCCCCCACCTAAGGGTTTCCTTGTCGTAGCAAAAGATTGGGACCTAGGCAAAAGCACTCGAAATTGTGATGAGATTGCATGAGACACTGATTCAAGATATTTCTTTGGGATTTCAATAAATTCACGCGAAGTTGTAGAATCTTTTCCTAGATTTCGAAAGCTTGAGGAATGATAGAGTGGCTCAGCCAAAGGCACGTGAAGAAGTTTAGTGCTTAAAGTGTAAAAAGCAGGGGCATGATAAAGATCATTGCCCTGTATTTGTGAATTATGTTGCAGGAGGAGGGATAATACCTCTGAGGCTAAAACCTCAAGTAGGGCCAAGTACAGGGCCCATGCTATAGTGCGCTATTTTTCAGGTAGCTGTAAAACATTTAATAGACAATTTCCACTTGCTGCAGAAATTTGTGTAGACATTACAAAAGCTCTTCTAGAAATTCTCTAAATCAGTGGGTAACGATGAGTGTAATTGTCGTAGCTATGATTTGATTATGGAAACAATGTTCATGTATCGAACGCAAAAAAGAAATCATCCTCCGGATCAAGGTGTTTGGGGATCGCGCAAAGGATATCAGGGGCACGGATGAGGCCGAGGAGTAGGAGGACCTACGAGAGGTCGTGGACAAGTTATTTGCTACAACTGTGGAGTGGCAGAACACTACATGCAACAATGTACAATCTAGATGAGCCTGTCCTACCGATACAATATTCATTTTCACCACACAATAGAACATTTCCCTGTATTAATAGCTACAATGCAGGAGAAGAGGGTGCAACCTCTGTAGCCCAACCAAAACCTATAAATGATGAGAGCTGAACACTACGAAGAGGATCTGAATGTAAATATCATGCTGCGAAGAAAAATAATGACTGGTGAGGATAAAGGAAAGCAAATTGAAGAAAGTGATTGGGTCTGCAAGGCTCTAGAGAAAGAGATTGGGTTTGACTTGGAGCACACAAAAGAGAAATTCATGGAAGTGAAGAAATACTTCATTGAGGCTTCTACCTCAGGAAGTCACAACAAGCTGTATGAAGAAGTTGACCCCTCCATGCTTACTACATCATTGGAGACCTGAATGAAGTTGTTACGTAATAGAAATGTTATTAAAGGATTATAGGAGTTGATAAATAAGTGTTCTAGTAATGAAAGCGATCCTGAAGGACCTCATGTAGTCAGAAAAATTGGTAAGCATAAGGTATGAACAGGGCGTGAGATAAGGCTCACTGTGCAAATAGAAGAGTATGAAATGGATCAAGTTAGTTTGGATCTTGGGTGAGACACAAACATATTTCATAAATGGACATGGAAAAGAATGATGAGACCTACACTACAGTGGTATCTGATTCAATTGAGGATGGAAAATCAACAAAATATTATCCATATGTGGAGATTGTAGGGAGTAATAGTAGCTATTGATAGCATGAGTGCATTGGTTGATTTTGAGGTGACAGATATTGTGGATGAGAACAATCCATACCCCACACTCTTGGGGATTGATTGGGATATCAACATGAATGGGGTAATCAATCTAAAGAAGTGTACAATGTCATTTGAGAGGAAATCACTCTATGTAGTAGTACCATTGGACACTGTAGAAGGAATGCACTATACTAAACCGGTTCGGGATTATGAGGGACCAGATCTATAAAATAATAGTGCGATATCAGGATTGGGTTAATCCAACTGCTGATGGACATATTGCATTGGACCATGAAATTTATTGTACATCAGATTCAGATAAGGAATTAGAGCACTGGAAGAATATGTTGAATGAAGTATCTATGTTGTACTATAATATGATGATTAAATCATTGCGTTGTGTATCATCAGAGGTAAGACGTTTTCCTTATTGTGATGGTCTAACTGATGTAGATAAATTTTTGGATGCATTTGAAAGGCAGGTGCCTGAGAAAGATAAGAAAAAGAAGTCGGTGTCAGTACGTGAGTCATCAAGGAAGCATGCCACTACATAGGCCCAGAGGAAAGAAAAGACGAGCGCGAAAGAGAAGGGGAAAGTGGTGGATCTCTATGGTGAGGAAGGCGTGAAAGATATAGAACTTGAGGGGGAGGATCCCATATTTATTTTGCTCAAGTATATTCCTCCACACAAGGGAAAAGTGAAGGTCCCTAAGGAGCCCTATGCAAGATAGTTCCTCCTCAATGAACCCCTGATACTAGAGAACATGACCTTTGAGGGTTTGGGCTTGGCATGTATCCTACAGTTGGAGCTAGGAGATTGGTATTTGGTAGACCATAAGTGATTCCCCCACCCGGCTATAGACATCTACATGAAGAGGGTCTTCTACAAAGAATTTGGTGCCACCACACTCGAGCCTGTGGAATGGATTTGTGGAGTAAATAAGTCAGGGTTGTTGTACCTGTTGTGGGTGCCCCACTACCATTGCTCAAATATTAACCTGATTGTCATTAAGAGGTTGTTGTGCTTAGTTCATGAAGGGTTCCTATGACTGAACGCATCGAATACCATCAACGATATGCTCATCCATCAGATTACGCTATTTTCACACTTAGGGTTACATTCGGCCAAGGCATTTGGTGGAAAGATGAGCGAGTGTGACCTCGCTGAGAAGATAAAGGGCAAGTTCAAACTTGTCAAAATGTCACATGGCGACTTGGTTACCTAATTACTGACCCCATGGTGAAGGTTTCCATGTAGATTCTGGCTGACGAGGATATAAGAATGTGTTGCGTGGACGAGGTGCCGACACAAGTGGTTTTCTTCGCAGCACAATGTGCAAATGGTGCAGGTGTGTGTGATGCCAAAACAAAAGTGGCCAAGGTTCTATGTGAAATGAACTTCAAAGTCATAGAGTTAGAGTTGAAGTCACAACCTTAAACTCTACAGGAGGTTAGAGAATGGTGCGAAGCCGCTGTGAAGGACGGAATTGCAACATTGAATGCTGTGATGGTGGATTGTACTGCACTCTTCAAGCAATGCATGGAGGTAGTCACAACTCTACAGGAAGATCCTAACCTGCAGAGGTCAAACACATAAGCCCATAAATTTCTCCAACAGTATGATGAAGCAAGAGCGACAACATGCACCATCGATATAGCACAACGATTGGCGAAGTTGCAGGATGCGAAACAACTGCTTGAACAAGTAAATGAAATGTAGAGGAAGGAGGTGGTCCTCAAGACCATATTGCGACCTTAGCTGGATGAGGCATACATTATTTATACTAACATTCAGGAGAAGTGGGTGAGCCTATAGAGCATGCAGCTAAAACTCGAGGAAGACAGTGCAAGACCGACAACATAGGAGTTGGTGGAGTAGATCAAATAGGTAGCCACATAGAGCTTAGCTGAAATAACATGGGTACAACTAGACTTCGGAGGTCTGTACAATAAGATCTCCACACCAATAGAGTGAATCAAGGAAAGTTATGATCTTTGTGTTGGGGGCCTATTAGGATAGGGTCCCCTAGAGTCACTTTTGGGGCAAAATCCCAGGTTTTGGGGCAGAAAGCCCAAGTTTTGTTGTATAAAATGTAAAGTCTCCACAAGTTGTGGTTGTAAAGCATGTAAATAGTTAAAGTGTCATAAAGGGTTTTACCCTTATTTAATTTAAGTTAAGTCGGGTTTTGGAGATTTACCCATTGTTCGCGGATCATGAGATTGTATAAATAGGATAGCCTTAGAGAGTCTAAGGCATGGGAGGATGACAAAAACAAATGTAATGGGTTAGTGAGGGTAAGAGCGAAGAAGTCTTAGAGTAGAAGAGAGGCTTTGTAGCTATGTGCATAGAGGCCTAGAGAAGAGTTCGCAATTGAGCGCAAACCCCTATAGCGGAGTGGACATGGTAGTCTTGAGTATGTAAGCAAAACTGAATCATTAATAAAGAGATTATTCCAACAATTCCTGTGTTTTGTCTTTTTACTTCTATTTGAATGTGCCTTATGTTATAATGGGTTTATGAAGTAATGGTGTATTAATGCATGACTTTACATGATTGATATTGTTACATGAACATTGTTACTGTTAATTGTTTGTGCGAATATTATCTTATTGTATGTGGAAGTTATTAACACTTAAGTTGATGTGAGTAATTACTGGGTTGAGAGTAATCTTTGGTGCACATAAGTAGATGATTCAAATATTTAGGGTCCACAAAAGATAGTCGTGAATTTCTACGGAGGTATTGAAGCTCATTAAGGGCAGTTATATTGATAAGCCCTAAAGGCTTATCGATTTTCCTAAAGGAAGTGTTAGGGCATAAAACAACATCACACTCATCTATGGGTGCAGAAACTTGGTTCCAACATCCCACCATACTGCTTTGGGTGAGACTTCATTCCACGCTCGTGGTTTGATGCCGAAAGGGCTAGTAGTGTAGGGATTTGTTTGGTGAAATTAACTTTCAACCTGGGTCAGGACCTACTAAGCCAATAATTCTCATCTGAACACATGATATAAGGGAGAAACATGAGTTTTCTTTTCTAGATGTCAAGCTCTATAAGAAGAATTCTGACTTGGTCTTGGAATAGTCATTTGGTGAAGGGTTTAGGTCTTCGAATTCGTCAATTGAAGATTATATGAGAAGAAGATGTCCGTAGGTTTTCCTCACAAATTGGAGGGGTTTTGGCCCGAGATGATCACTTACATCTTGTGTCCTTTTTCGTATAGTTATTTATGGTTTGGGTTTTTCTCAATTAATACTAATAATAAAAAAGTGAAAGAAGAATCTAATCTAAGAAGTAAGAAACATCACAAGCAGTTATCAAAGAAGAGAAATCACCTAGAATTGCTTCCCCTAGATTTCTCAAAATGGGATAAGAGATAAGGCATCAAATCAAGTTAAAGAAACTTGAAGAGAGGAATCAAAAAGGGTATCAAAGAAAAATCAACGAATCAAAATGAATATTGAATATTTAAGAATAAATAAGGACCAAGCTCAAGATGAAAGTTTTGGAAAACAATTCTCAAGGCTTGATCTAAAAATAGTAAGGAAGTTGTAGTGGACTTGATTTGTCCCTCAAGAAATACAAAGTAACCAAAATTTATGACTACAATATTCACCCTTCACCAAGCAAGTAAAAATTCAAATTGTGGGCATAATAAAGTGATTTATGAGGCATATTAAATCACTATTTCAAGAAGACAAAAACATAATTCAAATATTAAAAATAGTTTGATTTCCCTAGTAAGAACATCAAACATCTGATTCTTGAAAGAAATGGTTGTTTACATTTTCTAAAGGGCTATCCTAATGAAGAAATTCCAGAGTCCAGTATCTTGGCATATTCAGAATATTAAATTAATAAATATAGTTAAGATATATCATATTCCTATCTCTGATTGCGATACGTGAATTTATTAAAATTCAGACCTCTATGTGGCACTAAGGTTGACATATCTATTTATCACTCAACAACTTTGAAATTCCAATGGAATTTGCTTGATAATAATCTAGATAGTTTGGTAAATGATGGAACCAAGAATCTATAGGAAGAAGGTTCTCTAGTTTGAAATTATGTGGCAAAGAAGTTCCATAGTAGCCATAATATACCCTGAAGGAACACGTGAAAAAATATCCCCCAACATAAGAATGATAATATATCTAAAGAATCATTAAAATAAGACCATGAAGATGGAAAATAATCAATTACAAGTACAATACCATTGTGAAGGACCATGGTAGCTAGAATACTAAGCACTACAGGTAGTTCTGCATGAGGTATGTATGATATTTTTTATTTTCAAGAGTGTTATAGTCTTTTTTTCTCAATCATGTACAAAAATAACCCACTTAATATTGTGGATGACAAATGATCTCAACAATTGAAATGACTGCTAAACTTTTTATATTTGCAGCTATTGATAGAAGAAAAACTTGCCAAAAGCGTAATGTATGTTGCAATCATATTTAAATAGTAAAATGAAGAGTAATAACCCCAAAACATACCATGGAAACTAGATTTGTAAAGAATGATTTTATTATAACACCTATGAAGGGAAAAATATATGTTACCAATCCCCCTCTATGGGATGTGTTCTTGGTAATCCTCAAACATTTTCAGATTATGTATAGTCTCCCTCCTTTATAATTCATAAACCCATAAAAAATATGGTGTCCGACAATGAAAATAATCAGAGTTACAACAATGAGTGCAACAATCAAAATAATCAAAAGTGAATAGTGAATGGAAAACCCTCCTCTTTATAACAAAATATTGAGTTATCCTTGAATAATAAGCAATAATAAAATATTATTAATCCCATTCTTGGAATTACCACTTGGACTATTTTATTATATTGGTTTAGGAGGGAAAAGATATGTAAACTTTTATTTAGAAATAATAAATAAATAAATTATTTATTTATTATCTCAAGGAATTAGTTAAGGAATAATAAACAAATAATGATTTATTTAATTGTTCCTATGGGATTCAATCAAACTTAACAAAGAACAATAATTAATTAATGATTAATTAGTTATCTTAGAGAAAAATAAGAAAAATAATGATTTATCTGTTTATTTTTCATGTTTGGGTTAAATTTAACAATGAATAATAATAAAACAATGGTTTAATTAATTATTCCTAGAAGAAAATCAAATAAATAGTGATTTATTTAATTATTCTTCATGGGTTTAACTATAAATTACTTAATAAAGGTGGTTTATTAGGTAATTTATCACAGTGAAAGTAATTTTACTATGCTAAATTGGATTTACATGGTGTACTTTGATCCATCTAGTAAATTACGCTAGATGATCAATTTTTTGGTGATAACAGATTTCCCCCAAACATACGAGTGTTAGGAGAAAGATGTATGAACAATGTACATTGTAATGATTGTCACTTAGACAACAAGAGGGAGTCAAGGACAGAGAGAGACCAATGAAGATGAAGCTGAGAGAGGATAGTGACATAGGGGGTGAGACTAATGCCACTCTCCTTTTTTGTTTGTTGTGGCACTGGACCTCAATGAGGCGGGGGAGGCACACCCATACCCACCAAGATAACTTAGTACAAAAATAATGGTTCACCTAGAAATATGAAAATGAGTAATACAGTACATGTTGAATGGTACATGAAATGTTGGCATAACAAGGCCATGAAATAATACAATGTGTTCGATATATGTAATACACCTGGTAAAAACATGAGCGAGGACTAAATACAATAATATCTGAGTAGATGAGACACAAAGTCCCTTCCATTAAAAAATGGGTAGGAGGGAGGGTAGATCAACAAAAGAAACCCTGTTGAACAAGGAAGGACTCTGCAAAATTGAATGGATCATCTAGAGGAGACGTGCATGCTATGAACATTGCGATCAATAGAAACTAAACCCATTAACTCTGTGGAATTGAATCTGAGGCTGTAGAATATAAGGTATGAATTCGGGCATGTTGGGGGTTGCCTGAAGCGACACCCCCTCATGAGGTCTGAAACATCTCACACACACCCAAGAATCAACGGTACAATCTACTACATCATTGGACCATCAAGTATATGGATCATGAACATGAAACGACCATGTCAATGGGAAATAATGCAACCCTCTACTTCATCCTTGACATCGAACAAGAAGGGAAGTTTGAACTGAGATACACTGCCCTCTGGGTCGTTCTTCTTGAATAGATGAGTTGATGTCGATAGAATAGGGCCTGCGATATATGAGGCAATGAGGATCATAAAATAAAGCACGATGGAAAATTGTAATGTGACTAATGGATTGACACCTCAGATAATGGAAAAATGGTATTGAGGGACAAATAGATGACTACCCTTATTAGAGCATAAAGTGTATTGTTCACTTGGTAGAAACTGACTCAACTTCGGAGGGGATGGGGACAGTATGACTGGAGGCCAAAATGGGCAACAAAGGATGTACGGTATGCAAATATGGATGGAATATTGTGACATGGTATGATGGGACATGAAATAGACTCCAAGGATGCAAGGGTGACTCATCGCAGATGCTCTGAACAAGTGTGATTGCGAAGTACAAAAGAATGGAAGCAATTAGTGAAAACATAACAGGCAAACATATACACAAAACAAGTTTAATAAGGAGTTCACCCAATACTCATGGGTTACGCCTCTCGGTCCAGCCTTTAGTGCTGGCCTCTATATTATGTTTTTAGAGAAGAGTCTTTTTACAACAATGAGATCAATTTGAGTCTCACGTAGGAGATATAAATTAGAAATACTATACTTAGACTCCCCAAGTCTCTGGAGTACACAAACTCTCCTTACTAAAACTCGACCCTTATTGGTCACAGTAGTATGAGCCCAATCTGGGACTCATACATAACAGGCATATACAAAGGAGTTCGCTTGAACCTCTCAAGCCTTTTCTGAAGTACAAAGACTCTCTAACTCTCTCTGGCTCTCTCTAGCTCAAATATCCCTTTGCTTCTACACGTTAGCTCAACTTCTCTCTGCTCTCAGCTTTCCGCTTCTAACTTGCTTACCGCTTTTCTACTTACTACTTTCTTTGTCAGTTCATGCCTTTAAAGCCAATCTGCTTTCTGATTGTGTGTTTCCGCTTCCTGACTCTCCGGTTCCCCTGCCTCTATCCATTAGAATCCCTCTGTTCTGTAGAATCATGACTGTATAATGCCTCATAGGGAGGTGGCCACCTATTTCATAATGAAGTGAGTGTCAGTTCTTCTGGACATGTTTGAACGGTCATTATTTCCATTTGCTCTAAGAACGCCCGTGAAACCGAATCTTCTACCAACTCATCGTCCATATCGGACTTCAAATCCTTTTACAATTTTTCCTTTTTAGCCCGTCGAATTTAGTCATCCATCGAATTACGTCTCCTCCATTGATCTGGAGCCTCCAGATCCTACAATCATCGTCCATATTGGGTGGGTAAGTAACATGACATTTACATGTCAGATGTGAGCAGTTTCCTCTCTCTTCCGCTGGATGTGTGGCATCGATGGCGACTCAGTTGAAACCGCTTAATGCTCAAAGCCCTTCTAATATTCCACTAGTTTTTGTGGGACTCTACTTCTGATAGAATCAGCGCGATATCCATTGCATTTTATGACTTTTCAGGTCTGGGCACTCGGGACTTATCCTTCTTTGAGGGGTTTTCCCGACAATATGCAATTAGTGACTTGTCGATAATCACTAATCATATATCAGAAACTGTCCCCGTTTCTTGAATTGACCTCTAGTTTTGACAATTTGCGCCAGCGCGCGTTACCATGGGCTGATGGTCCACGTGCTTGACTGAGGGTCCTCGTTGCTCCGTGCTAATCACAAATTAAAACTGTCATGAAGATATCTCTAATAGCTTTGATCTTTATAAGAGTTTGAAACTTTTGCATGATTTTTAAAGAGTTCATGAAAACTTAGAGAGTGTTCTAGGATCCATTTTGGATCAACTATTTTCAACATGAATGGGGAATAAGCTAGAATATAGGAGCAATAATAGGATCCAGTATGTATTTAGGTGTTCTGAATAACTACGTGAGGGTTTTGTATGGTTTCAATATGTTTTTAATGTTCTTCATAGCTAAGAGTTTTGAAATATAAATTGTAGTGGCTTTTATATGTGGAAGGGATAGGAGGCTTTGGGAGAGGGAATGGGGTCTTTTGGAAGGTGTGGAGGAGTATATATATAAGCTTTATATATTTTGAAACAACAATAATCATTCTTTAAAAGGGAGTTAGTGAAGTGATCCTTCTCGAGAGGTAATAATTGGGGGTCAAAAATTATGAGCCCCTACTAAAGAGGGTCTTAAACATAATAGATTTTTTATTTGGGGTATGATGAGAGTCACATGGAGGTATTGGTCAATGTGAGTTTTCATCTGATATGCTTGAAAGGAAATGGATACATTAGAATGCCATGCGATAAGGAGACCTAGAAAAGGAATGAATGTGTATTCCACTAACTCCATGATAAATTGGATATGCGAAGAGAGATTGTTAAAGTGGTTAACGCATGAGAAATAGGAAACCATGTGGCCAAAAAATAAAAGTATTGCCAATGAATCAATACCAACATTTTAGCTTATTATGCCACGAATAAATTTTCTTTCACATATTTTAAAATATTAAAATAATCCATACTAAACAATAAATAAATATAATAGAACTTTATCCCAAAGACCTATTAAAAATACCAAATCCTTTAATTGCTCACTCTTCTGATGTAAGATGCATTTGATTTACTAAAAAATAACTATAGGTTACATATTTATTTTATATTCATATAGTTAAATTTTATTATGATTTTATTTTGTAATCCCTATATAATCTTTTTCATCCTATATTTATTTAGTGTAAAAAGATGAAATTAAAGTGAAAAGTTTCTAAAATATGAAAAAATGGTTTACACTTCAAAAGATTTATTTCCTTTTCATATTTGATAGATATGGGATTAGCCTCTCTGACACAGAAACACATGCATAAATAGAAAGCCTTTGTGAAATTCATACTCATCGTGAAAAGGATTATAAATCCTCTTCATTTCGAATGACATACTAATAAAATGTTTTAACCATAAGAATATTTTTATCTTCATTGAATTTATATAAAACATACATAGTTTACAATGAAATATTTTATTTAAGATCCATATTGTTCACCACAATCTTTTTTTTTTTTCTCTATGTAAGCTGATTTTTTTTAGCTCACATAAATGAACAATTCAATACATAGTTTAGCCACACACTATCATTCAAATTTACAACATATGGTCTCAAGTATTTTTTACCATATTCCTATAGAATAACATGTTCAAAGTTCTAGAAAATGTAGCATTTGCAACATAACTAGAGTATCATTGAAAGGATCAAACCACAAGAAACTAACAACAAACATTAATCATCTATTAGTTGAATGAACTAAGTTGTGCCAGATATTTTGCACTTGACCCCAAGGTTGCAGATGAAGGGTTTATGCATGGGACATGGTGCTCAGTTTAAGCTTTATAATTTCCCATGTTTATTATTTTTAACCTCATATTTATTTACTTACTTTTCACACCGGCAATGTTTGCAAACATAATGTATCAATCAACCTGTCTTTCTATCAGAACTATTCCAATCAAAGTTTTCATCTTCTAATATTAGAATAGAGCTTGCAATTACTATTTTTTCTTACCTCTAGTATGATCAGGGTTTACAATCATGTCCCCAAATTCCCCGAGTAACTTTGAGTTTGAAAGTGCCTGTCTATCTCTAGCTACGATGTTTTCTATCATTTGAATATCACCACAAATATCAATGGGAATGGCTACTTTTAATGCTTTATCCATCTCCAAGGATTTGTGTTTGGCACTATTGTGACCCTCGGACTCTCAACCACTCCTTGCCCGCTCTAGATTCTCATGCACTGATGTTGCACAGTTAGTAGATGAGAGAGGTTTGTCCAAAAATAGCCAACAAACGTATCCCTTTTGGAAAAAAAAAGAAGGAGAGGGGAGGGTGAATCAGTATTATCAAATCAATATAACTTTTCAATTTCCGTATTCAGAATCATATACGCTACTTCAGTTAAGGATACCCGTGTATATATGCAACTGTGTTTAATGCAACTAGCGTATATCAATAAACTTATGATTCACTTAGTTGATCTTCAATGAGTCCATCAGAACATTATTAACCATATTAATAGTAAACAGGTGCAGTAAAATAGAACAGATCATCACACATAAGGAACACACATGAACACCATGATATAAGGTGGAAACCTAATGTGGGTGAAAACCACGTGCTGCAATTTGTTTCTATCTTCCTTCAATAAGAAACTTCTTTTACAATGCACTGGTGCAGTCCTTTACCAGTACGTAGGCTACAACTTGCAGAGGGCTGCAACCCTCTATCGTTCTCTAGTTTCTTCTAGAAGGGAGCTACAACCCCCTTAGCTCTTGTACTAGCTGAAATACTAGTACGTAGGTGCTGACCTATAGAAATGTTACAATCTTTACTCATTTTCCAGCTGCTACTGGAAGGGAGCTAACACCCCCTTTTCTCTTGTACTAGTTGATGTACTAGTACGTGGGTGCTAGCCTACAATCTTCTCTCATCCTCTAGGGACCACATTTCATACATTTTTAGACTGGATAATCCTGAAGCACAACACTATAATATGAAAGGCCATGTTTCATCCAATTTTCATATTGGACCCATCAATATCATTGAAGCACAAAATCAATAAATACTAGCATCATCAATCTCTGAATCATTGAAACACTGAAACCCTGTCAACAACACAGCCACCAGAACATAGAACAAATAACAGAACTCTGAAACAATAACCAGATCCAACTACAACTTCAATTATCATATATCATAATGTATACACTACTATGATGAACCAACCCGTGTACATACGCGCTTTCACCAAAGCCAACCCATGTACAAATCTGCAAATATTTACCCATAAGCTGCAGTTGTTCCAGGCATCAGTCATACCCAGATCATAGCATTCATATATTAAAACTTGCATTAATAATTTAGATCTAGTCTATCCATAATCAACCCATATAATGATAAACATTCCAAGCCTTAAGATCTCAATCCATAATTATCCACATGAGTGCATCCTTGGTTCAGATCAAGCAAAGCATCGCCAACCCATAACCAACATACTAGATCTCATACTTTATCATATATTAAAGACTTTCTCACTCCTTTTGCCTAATGATCTTCTTCTCTTTTATATTCATAGGCCTTATTCAGTACCATGGTCCAAAACCATTGAGAACCAATGCCATGGACCCAATACTTGGGATCAATATTTTAAACGAGATACCATGGTCCAAAACCATAGGTCCAAATACCATGGACCAAACACAACTTTTCCCACATGTACGGGCTTTTCTTTGCATGAAACTACGTGCATACACATACGCGCTTTTTGAATGGTGATATCGCGTGTATACGCGATTTTACTAAGAGGAACCTGCGTATACCTTATTTTCTTCATTCTTTGTGGTCTGATCATCAATTCCTTGCTAGTGACCTGCTGCACTATGCTTTGTCATTTGTGTGAGTTGCCATCAAAGACAACACTTCTCTCCTAATTCCAACAATCCTATCAAAGGAACACCAAGGTCCAATCCCTATTGGAACCATAGCAGATGAACTCTAGGATTATCAACCAAGCTAGGATAAAATATGGAATAAGAGCTCGAAATGGAAAATACTAAAAACACTTATGGTTTGACTATGAACACAAATAGCCTACCCCAGTGTTCAAGACCAAACTCTAACTAACCGTAGATCCTGTAATTAAACAAAAACACCAAAGAAATAAGCTAGGTCACATTACCATCACTCGAAATTATAAGAAATCCATTGAAATAGACCCTAAGAAACAAAACAACTACAAGATAGAGGCTTCTGAAGAAATTGTGAATTACCCTTCGAAAAGTGAGGTCCACCTTCTATGTGCAAGGAGTGTAGGATGTTCCAAGAATTTCATAAATGATGACTACCCTCATACCTCTGCTCTCCTCTATCAGTGCAAGCTTGAGCTTTCAATCCCTTTCTCCTAGTACTAATTTTTTGAGATGTTCGACATGGTTGTTTAGATTTCTTATAAGAGAAAGATATTCTTGGTACATATGATTTTTTAGGCCCTCACTTAAAGTTGGGAATCCACCACTATTATTAAACCAATTACAATTATCCTTTGTGTTTAAAGCTCCAATTTCCCAAATTACATACCCAAATATTCAACCATTAATAGGGGATTGATTCTCCACAAGGAAATCACTTAACTAGTATTATCGCCCCCCCCCCTCCCACATGGCTTCCTTTATCAATTCACGAGCGCTCCTTCGTTATGCTTAGGATCATTGTAGAGGAATCACATAATGATAAATCCAATTTATTTTGTTGCTTTGTGGACTTTAGAGAGGCTTTCGATATGGTTCCTAGATAAAACCTTTGGAATAGATTAGAAGAGCTAAAGGTTCCTCTCGAGTTGAGAGCTACCGCTATAAGGTTATATGAGAATGTAATTTCCAAGATAAAGAGCAATGAGGGGTGGTCGAAAGATATTAAGTGTAACATCAGAGTTAAACAAGGTTGCCCCCTCTCCCCTACACTATTTTGCATTGGCATCGATAAGCTCAAAGGCTATTTAGAGGAATCAGGATGTGATGGCACGATCTTAGCTGGGATAACCTTCTCATATAACCCCACCCTAGAAGATCAAAAGTATCTCTCTATTTTAACTAGCTCAAAGAAGAAAATTAATATAGCAAAGGCTAGAATGAATTCTCATGAGCTCCATAGTGAAACAGGTGGTTGGGCAGTTCCTAAAACACTATGGATAGAATGGATTTGCCTATGTGAGAATAGGAACATGGAGGATGAAAACCACTTCCTCTTAGAGTGCCGCACGTACAACCACATTAGATCTCAATTTCACAATCTTTGTTATAATACTAACCTTCCTACCCTTTTACAATGTCAAAATTATAGTGAGCTCGGGAGGCTTCTCTCCAAGCTTTTTGAGAATAGGAATAAAATCTTAAATCAAAATAAATAATTTGTTTCTTTAGGTCCTATAGACCAATGTTTGGTCTCAGCTGATGTTCACCGTCATCATCATCATCATATATAGCTTCAATTTGCATGGGGGTGGCCAAGCCACCGCCATCCATTAATGTTCCTCGTGTCATTCACTCGCCAAAGTGGTGGAGGTGGATAACCACGTCACCATTATTCTTGAGCTTAATGGATAACCACACCACCATTTTTCTTGAGCATCATCCACATCACCGATAAATTGTGTCTTTATTAGTATATTTTATGTTTATTTGTGTGTTTGTTTTTGCGTGCATAGAAGAAATATATAAACATGGGATAAAATATTTCTATTTATATACTAACACTAAATTAGTTTTTTTATCTATATTTTTAATGTTAAATGTTACATGTGATGTTAAGAATTCAAGAAATTACAAATGAGTGTCATGGCTTGGAATTAAAGAGTAAGAATCTCTCTCTCTCTCTCTCTCTCTCTCTCTCTCTCTCTCTCTCTCTCTCTCTCTCTCTATATATATATATATATATAATCTATCATTTATTGAAATATTTTTCCTTATTAATGATTTTTTATGTCATGTATCTACACATCTCCTTTACAATAAAATATGAAATATAGACATTAAAATATTTTTTTGGTAACACCCATTTAAAAACACACACCACAAGTGAAGTGAAGAAATAACACATTACACATCTCCTTCATAATTAAAGTATAAAGTAATTATAAGCCAAATTAGATATATTTTTTTAATTTTCAATATCATTATCTCTATAAATAAAGTTATGTAAAATTAAAGTGAAAACTAAAGTATTTTATTTGTAAAAAAAACATTT
>APFE030057811.1:28720-103426 GCA_000404065.3 Pinus taeda
TTATAATTTAATCAATGAATTCGGGTTTGATATTTTTTAATGAGTAAAATAATACAAAATTGCAAAAATAAATCATAAAAAATTGAAAGTACTCCTTATAAAATAAAATAATAAAAAAAAATGGACTTGATTCCCATACGAACACACTCGAACGGGATCTATGGTTCATTTTTGTTCTCCTGAGATTTCGAAATCCAGAGAGGGACCATATTAAAAGTCTCAACTAGTTGGTGTATTTGCGGACGTCTTTATAGATATACATCGGTGCTTCTGTACATCATGCGGGGAAACTGTCCATACAATAAAAACGGTGAGTGAGTGGGCAGTGCTGGGATTTGTCGACCTTACCTATATTCTCTAAACAGTAGGCGAGCTTTCTTGTCTGAGAGGCACTGAAAGCAGACACCGAATGTCCAGAGATCATATATAGAAACATTCAGAGAATCCATGGCTTCCAAGGGCGATCAGAAGAAGGATAAACCCAGATTGTTTGGAGTGGATCTGGGCGATCAGAAGAAGGATAAACCCAGATTGTTTGGAGTGGATCTAACCCTACACAGCAGTAATTTCGGCCTTCAAGAACACCCAGCAACGTCATATTTAGCGGGCGAAACGCGTGCAAACAAGCAAGGTCATGAGGAGGTACCAGAGCTAACGGCTTCTGCTTCGAAGAGCACAAGCACCGCTCAGTGCCCTAAAGCCCGCGTCTTTTCTTGCCGCTATTGCTCGAAAAAGTTCTCCAGTTCTAAGGCACTGGGAGGCCATCACAATGCCCATAAAAATGAGCGCACTACAAGCAAACCGAATCCGATTTTGAAGAGCCCGCCGACTAACAGCTTTCAGTATCCTCCTGTTGTAGGGCAGCAGCAGACTTTCAACCCCAGACTTTCTCACAAGTTTGAGCTACAGAGAGTTGACCTATCAAATTATCGGCCTCACTTCGAGCAGTCGCCGTCCAATCTTCACGGAGAATTTTCGTCAAGTTCTCTATCTACTGTAATAAGGGCCAGAAATGACATCGAATTGGTGTCCAGCTCAGTATCGTCTCTGAAAACGCCCAAAAATGGCCTCGAATTGCCGTCAAGCTCTTTTCCTTCTGTGAAAAGCGTCAGAAACGAAGATTATCGGCCCAATCTTCACGGAGAATTTTCGTCAAGTTCTCTGTCTACTGTAAAAATGGCCAGAAGTGACATCGAATTGGTGTCCAGCTCAGTATCCTCTCTGAAAACGCCCAGAAATGTCCTCGAATTGCCGTCAAGCTCTTTTCCTTCTGGGAAAAGGGCCAGAAACGAAGATTATCGGCCCAATCTTCACGGAGAATTTTCGTCCAGTTCTCTTTCTTCTGTAAAAAGGGCCAGAAATGACATCGAATTGGTGTCCAGCTCTTTATCTTCTGTGCAAAGGTCCAGAAATGGCCTCGAATTGGCGTCAAGCTCTTTGCCTTCTATGGAAAGGGCTAGAAACGAAGATCCTCGGCAGCATAATACAACTGGTAATACAGAACATGCCGAGCTTGACTTGTCTTTGCATCTTTGAATCGTTCAAAATCTTATATTCTTTGATTACGTTATGGAACATTCTCCCTAGTTTGTTTTTATAACATTCTCCCTAGTTTGTTTTTATAACATTCTCCCTAGTTCGTTTCAATTTAAAATTTGAGCTTCCATTCCATTACCCAGGCTCGCCATGAACTCTGTACAGTGCGGTTGAACGTACTCTTTGTTATGATGATATAATAAGTTTACATCATAGCTATATTCTTCATATCATATAGTCGGCTTTGCCATATAATCACTAACATGGGGCACTTGGATTTGAGAATACTCCATTGTCTGGATCGCCCCATAGATTTCTCTGAGTTTTAGTTTTGCCCATTAAATGTTTTGAAATTCAATGTAGATAATTTTAAAAATTGTCTTTCTATAGTTGATTTGTTTTAAACAATTCCAAAATTGAAATAATATAAAAGTCAACTTTTACATTCGATTTTCTTTGAGCAATCCTAGATGGTTAATATGATATTGGTTATTTTCAATTTTCTTAATAAATAGTTAATATGATATTGCTTATTTTCAGTTTTCTTAATAAATAATAATGAGGTTGAGTATGGATACGTTTGAAAATTGCTTTAGGATTAAAGTTCTTTCTTCTATGATATTTTTTGCTTGTGGTTGTGGGTGGGGAGGAATGTTTTGTTTTATGCACATTGAATATGATGGGGAGAAGAGGAAGACTTCTTCCTGGCCACTTTATTAGTTTTTTCATCTTTTAGTATAGGAGAGACCTTTGGGGGAAACTTCCCTACAACAAGAGTTTTCCTTCAAGGGTCATGATGTGTTTCTTCTTCATCATTCTAATCAAGAAGAGTCTTTGGAATTACATTTGTTGATCCCCTTGGGCTTCAATATTCTCACATTCTTCTTCTAAAACATTCAATACTTCAAACCTATTTGTTGAAATTAGTGGATTCCTAGATTCAACCTTACATGTCTGTTTTTTTTACTTTGCTGCTTCTTATGTTTCCTTTTAATGGGAATGAATCCTAGTGTACATTATCCTTGCTCATTATTCAGAGGAGGGAGCTTTGAGCGGTTGAAGCTTTTACAAATCTTTTTCAAAGTGTCCATATGCATGGCATAGACTGTGTTATCCATGATAACTCCTAGAAATCATTTTTAGTTTGATTAGTCATCATAGATAGGGATTTTATGTTTAGGTTCATCTGCAACCTCTCATAAGGTACATTTAGTGTTTGATAGGGTCCTAATAAAAATAATAGGGCATAATTCCATTGATTTGAGGTTATCATTTCATAATAGACTTATATGATAGGTTTACAAACTTTCACAGCAACTCTAATTCAGCAAATGCAAAATTCCCTACAAAAGTCCTTGACACTTTTGTAGCAAAAAGATCCATGCTTACACTTTTATCGCTACGAAAGTCTGTTGCTATGTAACCGTTTTATTTTAAATCATTGTTAGTAATGTGAGTTGTGATGAGTCATTATACACCTTTATTCGTATGTCCTTAGCTCATTTTCATTCACCCTTACCTCTCATTTTGCCCTTTATATCATCCGCTGCTATCAAAAAGTTCACAACTCATGTCATTGAATAGGATTTGCACTGGCTAAACTTGTTCAGCCATGGTCTAAGTGCGGTCTACGTGTTCACAAATTGGTTTGCTAGTGAAGAGGAAGAAGCTCACAAGAAGCTCCTAACTTGTTGATAAGCATGGCAACTAGAAAGCAATACAAAGGAGGAGGTTTTGTAGTACATTATGAGCCCACAAATATGAAACTTCTTAAAGAACAACTGGATTTTGTTCAGTCATTTGTTAATGTGGGACATTTAGGATTTTTCCAAAAATTGCATGGTTTTCATGCTCAAATCACTAAAGACTTTTCCATCAATTTCATAGGGATTGGCACGAAGGTTGGCATCTTAAGTTTCAATGTCTCCCAAGACACCATTGCTCATGCTACTAAAATCCCAAAGTAAGGGGAAACATGGTTGAAAGTGGAGAAGTTCCAGCTACAGAATTATGATGGATTCTTGAAGGAAGAACATCGATGGATTGGTATGATAGCAAGCATCTCTAGAACCTCCCCGAAGGAGAATTAATTGAAGTTATTGATGGTTATTCAAATGTATTTTACATGTGAAGGAAGGCCCCATATGGTCTACTAGTACCACTTCAGGTTGTTGCTCCACTTCATAGGTAAAAAACCTTTAGATATCCCTTTCTATCTCTTAAGAATTCTCGGAAAAATGTGTGAGAAGGTTCAAGCTAAATGAGATACAAGTGGCACCTATGTTTTTCATCATGGTCTTATCAAAGCATAGGAGGTTGAAGATTTAAATAGATGGAATAGGGATTGGCTTACCCTTTTAATCTTAAGTGGCTATGAATTAGATGTTGCTACCCCCTTAGGATAACTCCTAAATCTAAATCCACAACCTGTAGAAAAGAGGAGAAATCAGTAGAGGAGCAACTAATGGCAAAGCAACCTATAATTGAAGCTTCCACAAGTACTAAAAGGAGGATGACCAGCAAAGTAGAGAACAAAGTACAAAGAAGGGCATCCTGATTGACATTATATAAGCTATAGACATTGAAGAAAGTCCAATTGAGCAACCTATAGAAGTGACCCAAATTGAAAACAAGAAGAAAAACAAGAGAGCTAAGAAATTAGACTTTACTCAAGAAGGACATGGTTTCATTGTTAGGCCAAGGAAATCTGTCACAAGATCAATGCAGCAAGTTGAAGGGATAACTGAAGCACCATTGGACAAAAGAGAACCATCGAAGAAACCATCAAGGAAAAAGAAAGGTAAGGATGTTGTTCATGAAAAGAGTGAAATAGAGGTCCTACAAGAATAGTTAAGGGAGGCCACAAAAGAAGTTATCAAGACCAGCCATTATCCAGATTTAAATAGGAATGCAACAAATTATAGAGATAATAATAAACACAGAGATGCAGCGGAAATAATACTTCATTTCGTTAATGTAAAATAATGAAATATGCTTACAAAGAGAAATAGAAATACCCTAGCTACGGTGATGGTAGCTTATCTCAGAGAAGAGATGTGGTGGTTACATGCCTCTTAACTGAACTACAATGAGGCTCAAGGGAATTTTTATTATTGAAAAATAAGAGCAAACCCTGAACAACCAAAACCCTAACCCGAGGAGATCTAACACCGAGAGTTTATGGGCCCCGTTGGGGTGAGATGGACAGCCAACTTCCCTAGGTCATGACTTGGTCATACTATCTCCATTTGATGTGGATGATATCCCATTCGAAAGATCTCTCTCACGACTATGACAAAGAATATGATTTTAGACAAAAATTCGGTAGCTGTAGATTTCCAAAAAAAACATTGTTTAGGGCCTCGAAATGGCTCCAGAAGTTTAGGACCTGAAAAACTACTAAACATAGTAAAGTGTGCTACAATTAAGGAAACTGAAAAACTAATAGAAGCAATTGTGGGAGACCGAGTGGAATTGGCACGTGGCCACCAATATCCACCTCGATCATTCCTCCCCCCTTAGGAAGCAATCGTCCCCATTGCGTTGAGTTCCTCCATGAGATGAGGAAACTTCCGCTAAACTTGATCCCTAGTGAGCCATTTGCCCTCGTGAAGGAGTTACCCTGCTTTGACAACCCGATATAATTGGATATTCTAGTGGTGAGTGTGCTTGATCTGTGTGTCCATGATCTGATCAGTTGCAACTTGTTCCATGCAATGTGGATTTAACTCTAGGGGTGTGAGCTATTCTGCAATGTTAGATGTGTCTATTAATGGTGGGAAGTATGGCAAAAGGTAGTCCACATTGAACACTCGGTGCAGGGAAAGGAATGGGGGAATGTTGAGCTCAAATGCATTATCTCCCATAGCCTTGGTAATGGTGTAAGGACCATATCAAAATGGTCTGAGTTTCTGATAGGCTCCGTTAACGCATTCCTTTTGTAAATGCAACCAAACATTGTCGCCCACCTAAAACTTGTGTCGCACCCGATGTTGATCATGTCGCTGCTTGTACTTGGCATTCGATTTCTCTAGAATGTCATGGACCTACTAGCGAGTATGTTGGATTTGCTCAATGAAGTTGTTTTCCTTATGTGTTTCAGACTAGACATGAGTCGAATCTACCTAAGTAGCTACAAATGCAATGGCCACATCAATGGGACATAGTGGCTAGAATCCCAAGTCCACTTGAAAAGGACTTTGGCCAGTCAAGCTGTGGAGAGCCCGGTTGTAGCCTTCTTGAACATAGGGGAGGCTCCTATCCCAAGTGCATGGATGCTTTGAGTTGTACATGTGCAGAATGTGTATGATCATACTGTTGACAACCTCTGTCTAGCCATCAATTTGAGGATTGAAGGTTGTGGAATTAGTGAGTTTGGTGTCCAGCATCGACCAGAGATTGGACAATAATGTACTCAAGAACCTATTGTCCCGATCTGAGATGATAGACTGTGGGATCCCAAAGTGTACCCACACTTGTTCAAGGAAGAGTTTAGGAGTGGCTTCGGCTATGATATTCTTCTTGTAGGCCACCATAATGGCCATCTTTGAGAACCCGTCAACGACCACAAAAACACAGCCATTTCCATGCTTAGTGGAAAGAAGGCGTGGCATGTAATCCATGGATATGGAGTCCCAAGTTCGACTAGGGGTAGGAAGCGGGGTATAGAGGCCTTGCTTCTTGATGGTCAGTTTGGAAATGGCGCATGCAGTGCATGATCTAATGTACTTTCCGACATCCTGTTGAAGATTCAGCCAATAGAAATACTTTTGCATTACTGCCACCATTTTCTCAACCCCAAAATGCCCAACAACCTGACTGTGGTGTGCTTCCCAAATCATCTTGGCACGCTCGCTTGAAGGAACACAAAGGTCACCCAGGTGGCATAACAAGGCATCTAGGAGGTGAAAATTTGTAACATGCTAACCCTCCAAGAGTGTCTGCTATGTGTGGCCAAATTTTGGGTCGCTTTGTACAGAAGTGGCTAATCAGAAGTCTCATGCCCATAAGAGTTCAGCACGGTGGTTAACACTATGATCAGTGGTCGACTGAGGCAATCTATCACATTATTGGTGGTGCCCTTCTTATACTTGATATTGAAATTGAATTGTTGCAGGTATGTGGACCACTTCTGAAGGTAATCATTCTACAATCTCCTTTGGGTCTATATGAACTGTAGGGGTCAATGGTCTATGTGGATGACCATTTCCTTCCCCAAAATGTAAATCATCCATTTTCGGTAGGCCTGCACAATGGAATACATCTCCTTTTCATAAGTGGGATACTTTCGGATTGTGTCTGAAAGTGTCTTACTATGATATGCCACTAGATGCCCATGTTGAGTAAGGACTGCCCCAATAGCATAGTCAAAGGCATATGTCTCAACGCCAAATGGTTGTTACAAGTTTCGTAATGCGAGCACTGGTGTCGAGCAGAGGTGATCTTTCAACTCTGTGAATGCCTTCTATTGAGATTTAGACCAAAAGAATTTTGCTTTCAATCCTCCCTTGGTGACTTGACTCAAGGGCCAAGTGATATGAGAAAATCCCAACATGAACCTATGGTAGAAGTTGGCAAGAGCTAGAAAGCTGCGGAGCTCTATCAGAGTGGTTGGAGATGGTCAATCTCGAATTAATTCGATCTTGGCTAGATCCACATGCACCCCTTGTTCATCAGTAATGTATCCAAGATACTGAACCTAGGTCATGCCAAAAGTGCATTTCTCCAAATGGGCACATAACTTGTGATGTTGCAGTGTTTGGAGAACCTATGAGATGTGGTGGAGGTGCTCTTCCCAACTCTAGCTGAAGGTCGGGAAGTCATCCAAGTATACCACTAAAATGAGTTGGTGAATGGCCACAAGATGTCATCCATTAGCCTCATGAAGGTTGCAGGAGCATTCGTCAATTTGAAAGGCATAACAAATCATTCGAAAAGGCCCTCCTTGGCTTTGAAGGTAGTCTTCCACATGTCGGAGGGTTTGATTGGTACCTGGTGATATCCTAACTTCAAATCGATCTTGCTAAAATATTTCTCCCACTTCAGTTGGTCTAGGAGGTCATTAATCCATGGGATCGGGTACCTATTATAGAAAGTGATCTTGTTCAGCACCCAATAGTCAATACAGAGTCTCGAAGTCCCATCCTTATTATATACCAACATGATCGGGCTCCCACAGGGTGAGGAACTCAGATGGATGTGACCTTTCTACAGCAGCTCTTGAATCTACCTCTTGATTTCATCGTTCTCTAGAACGAAGCACCGATAGATTGGTCCATTGGGCAGCAGTGCACCTAAGGTCAGATCGATGGAGTGCTTGACCTGACACTACAGAGGAAACCCTGCAGAGGAGGTGAAGATGTCCTCATATTCCTCCATGACCTTGTCCCTCTGTAGTTGTCATGTGGAGGGGCCATATCTAGAGGTCATGGCCACCGTCTTCTCCTTTCCTTGAGGGTGTATCATTAGGAACAAAAAAATTACCGGTTTTGGAAATGAGCTTACTGCATTGTTTTTCAGTTACCAAAGAGATGGTGGTAGGCAGTGCTACCTCTGGTATCCTATACAACTTATTTCCCAAAATAACAATAACACCACAAGGCCTTGGTTCATACACAACATGTCGCTTCCACAAGTATGGCTGTCCTAATAATACGTCACAAACTTCAAGGGGATCAATGTCACACAATACCTCATCTATGAAGGGCTTGATGTTGTATGGAAGGTGACATTGTTGGCTCACGCAAAGATCTCATCCTTGGTGAAGCCATCCAATGGTGTACAGTTGTGGATGTGTTGTAGTCAGTAAGCCGAGTTGCTTCACGACCTCTGCCGAAATGAGGTTCTTTTCGCTCTCACTGTCGACAATGAACTATAGCGAGGAGCCCTTTACTCACATATGGGAGTGGAAGAGATGCTCATCCTCCTCCGGATATTTGGGTTCCTCTCTCTCGATCTTCTTGGTTGCAATGGTGGTCTTGGGCTCTGCATCAATAATATTCTTCCCTTTGTCATTCGCCTTGTTGGGTTTAGACTCAGAGTCAAAACATAGATTTGATTATGGAACCTATAGCTTGGCCACTAGTGACTGCTTCACCCGACACTCACTTATGTTGTGAGTGGAGCTCTTATGGAACTTCACTTTCCGTGTCCTTTTTTGGCTTCCCCAACATTTTTCATTGCTTGTAGCTTTAGCAGGTTGTCTTACGCCACCCGACCTTGGCTTTGTCGTTTGTTCTGCAATATGGGGGCAACTTTCCCTTGCTTCAAATTTCCAGATCCAAAGTCTCGCTTCTTCTGTTAAAACTTTTTCTCGACCTTGATGGCATATCTGTATGTCATGCTCAGTGAGGAGATTTTCAAGAATTCTATTTCTTCATGGATGTACTTGTGCAAGTAGCCGTAGTATTTGAGTACCAAATGCTGCTCTGAATCCTTGACACCCAACTTTGTTATAAGAAAAGTTTCGGCGTCAATCACATATAGAAAGACCTTTGTCGACGCGTTTCGAACCAACTAGTGTGGTTCATCGTCACGACAAGTTGAAGAAATAGATCCATCTTAACATGTTAAATAGTTTGAGCAAAGACTCCAACGACTAAATTTGAACAACGGCTAATTTTGACTATAGGACCGAGGTCAAATTTATATTTATTAATTTATTATTTATAATTTAATGTTATTATTATTTTTAATATAATATTATTAATATATTATTCTATTTATGGAAATAAGTAAAATTAGGTAAAACTAAATAAATAAGTGAATAGTATCAAAAGTAAATTATTTATTTATTTAAATTAAAATAATAACATTAGGTTGTTAATATAAAATAATTCTAATGGTTATTAAAATTATTATTATTTATTGTTTTCTTTTATGGAAATAATTTAAATTAGGTAAATATATAAAATAAATCAAAAAAACTAATGGTTAGTTTTAAAAATGATTTACTTAGTTATATACAACATTACTGAAAATTTTATATATATGTATATTTAATTAAAATAAGAATAATTTAGGTTGTTAGGAATAAAATAATTTTAATGGTAAGTTCAAAACGTAATATATATTCATTATTTATTAAAATATTTATACTATATATATATATATATATATATATATATAAGTTTGTTAGGTAAAAGTTAAGATTAATAATCTTAATGGTTAGTTTTAAAAAGGTAATGTTAATTTGTTTATAAAATTATTTAATTTATTAATTATTAATAATATATAAATAAAAAAAAAAAAAAATAAAAAAAAAGAAATAAATAAATAAATAAAAATAAAACATTTTTTTGTTATTCTTTTTATAATTATTATTTATGGAAATAGGTAAATAAACAGACTAAATTTTAATGGTTGGTTTCAAAAAATGATTTATTTGCACGAAAATATTGGTAAACTCTCACATGTCTTGGTTCCTTTGTGGCCACAAGGTGGTCCACTTTATGTATTGATCATCATAGCTTTCGACAAGGTAGTACTGCACCTTGATGGCATCCCGAAGTGAATTCCAAGTCGGTTCAACTAAAAATAGTGAGCCTGTACTTTCATCCTTCTGCTCGCAGTAGGTTTCCCACTAGTCCTTGATGTGTGGGGCTACTTTGAGAAGAGAAAAAATAATCTTTTCCCGACTAGAAAAAACGTGAACAGAAAACTAACCCTCTAGTAAATTTAACCATTTATCGATGGCATCTGCATCGTGGGTTTCAATATTAACATGTACCTTAAACGGTGTGACATTTCTAGAGTAGTTGTTGGAAGCCGATGTGTCACCCATGGGTAGTCACAAAGTATTTGGGCAAAGTTTTCCATCATCGCTTTCCTTTGTCGCTTGAGGGCTTTTTCGAGCAGGATTTTGATAGGATCTCATGCCCCCTTGTCTTTCTTTTCATCTACCATGGGAGGTCATCGGGATTTGCAAGGTTGGTCTTGCAAAGGTTTGACGAGTTCAAGCCCTGAATCTTTATATCCTAACCTCGTTGGGGACATGCAAAGAAAAACAGAGAAAAAAAGTAGACCACTCTCATACCACTGATCTGGATTTAAATAGGAACGCAAAAAATTACAGAGATAACCATAAACACAGAGATGCACTGGAAATAATACTTCATTTCTTTAATGTAGAATACTAAAATATGCTTACAAATAGAAATGGAAATACACCATCTAGGGCGATGGTAGCTTATCTCTGAGAAGAAATGTGGTAGCTACATTCCTCTGAACTGAACTACAATGAGGCTCAAGGGCCTTTCTATTACTGAACAATAAGAGCAAACCCTAAACAACCAAAACCCTAACCTGAGGAGATGTAACAATGAGAGTTTATGAGCCCCTTTGGGGTGAGTTGGATAGCCAGCTTCCCAAGGTTGTGACTTGGTCATATTATCTCTGTTTGACGTGTATGATAGCCCATTTGAAATATCTCTCTGAGGAATATGACGGAAAAGATGATTTTCGAAAAAAAACTGTAGGTGGTAGATTTCCAAAAAAACGTTGTTTAGGGCCTAAAAACAGCTTCGGAACTCTAGGACCCAAAAAAATGCTAAAAATTGTAAATTGTGCTACAATTAAAGAAACTGAAAAACTAAAAGAAGCAATGGTGGGGGTCCAAGTGGAATTGGCAGGTGGCCAAGAATATCCACCTAGATCAAACCATGAGTTTTATGAATACTGAAATGAAGTGTTAAAACAAATAGATTTTTATGATGAAATTGCAGACAAATCTAAAAAGATGATAAGGACTCTGCCTTTGCATAGAATGCTGGAGGATATGTATAAAGGGAATAATTGGTTACAAGAAAATAGAAAATTCTTGCGAGGACAAGTCACAGTCCTAGAAACTCAAATTGTAATCATCCACGTTGAACTCAAAAAGGGAATCCTCAATATTATTGTTGAAGTGCTACTCCATTATATGGTAAAGTTTTCGATTTTTCATTCACTATACCTAAATAATTCAACTCAGACGTATATATATTCAACATGATATTAGGAGTCATAAGGAGAAATTAATAATCATGAAAACTAGAAAAACTAAATTTTGGAACTTTCTTAGCAACTTCCCATAATGAAGCTGAGAATTTTCTATGAAACTACTCTAGCTTTCCATGGAGGTTAAGGCTGGTATAAACTTCAGCAAAGATAGCTCTAAAGGCCTATGTTTAGATTATGAACATCAGATAATACCTCGGAACTAGAAGAGAGAGAAAAGAGGTAGCATAAGGGTGTTTTTTGAGGTTGCTACCAAAGTTTGCTACAAAACAGATGAAAACTTTGTTTTTTGCTACAAAATCATAAAAACTCTATCTTTTTGTCTTTTTAAAGATTTCAATTTCAGACATCCAAGCTCTAGATGGATTACAGATCATAAAGGGTGTCCACTTCATCATGTTGAACTCCTATTTTTCAGCATGCTAAGTGAGCAAATATCCACATTAGCATAATAGCTAGCTCCTTAAGATAGTAAGCAAAAAAGAAATTTAATTAATATCTATGAACATGTCAAAGTTTTAATGACAGTCCAATAAATCTATCATTCATTTGGGCTCGGTTATCTTCATCAATAGAAACTTTTTATAGTTTTAAAGCTAGTAGAGTCCTAGTTGAATTCTAACTATGTAGAAACATAAATTCCCTATGAGGACTTTGTTAGTTAGAAGAAAAATAGGAATAGGCCTCTTAAATAGAGGATCAAATTTGGCCCAAGTGGCAGGATAACATAAATAGAGCTTTTCTCTATAAATAAGTAGCTTTTCAAATTTGAGAAGGGTTGATGGATAATGTGAAGTACTAACCTTACGTAAACTTTTGATCCTTTTTAATAGAAAATTTGTAGCAACTCTATTTTTGTACCTAAGATTCATGTCATGGCTTTCATGTGTTTTTATCATGTTGTTTCCATCTTTACATAGTATCTTGATTACCTGGAAATGTTGTCAAACTGCTCCAATTTCGTTCATTTACTATGTATGGTTCTGGATGTTAATTTGATATCAGTTTCAAAGCTATAGATTCCTTAGCTTCCATCAAACACATTTTTTGGTCATAATTTGTTTTAATTTGACTCCATGCCCAATGGTGGTATTCATCACATTTTTCTTCACCTACAAAACCAAAAAAAGAGATCACAGTTAATCATCTGTTGTTTGAATTGTTTCAAGTAAATTTGATAAGTGTTTTTTGAGAGAGCCCTCTCAATTGGAAGGGCTAACTTCTAGTCCAGGTGATATGAAATAGTTACACTAGGTTAAAGGTTGAGATTAACATATTTGTAGTCCATGACTTGGAGATGAGAGAAACCATTAAGATTTAGCTAATTTTTCTAGGGAGGCCTTTTGACAAAAGCCATTCCCAAACATATTTAGGGACACAAATAATTGTTCCCGTGATCCAAATCACAGGATATAAATCTGCCCATTTTACCTCCAATTTCCTTAAAGATGCATTCACCTTAACAAATGAGAGGGATAAATGGAAATAAGATCTACATAAATGTGGATGAGATTCCCATAGTATAATTAAATTCTAGAGACCAATGAATGAGAAACAAGCCTTTTGTTCCCATGAACTAGGGATCCTACTCACTCTATATCTTCCAAACTTTCAAAGAGAAATACATAATACCCATTTCCAACATAGAAAATGCTTTGTGATTCATGATTTTCCCAATTGTCAAGGACCCAATATTCAAAATATTCAAAATTTAGTCACAAACCCATGAACCTTCCCATTAAGCCCTTTTCCTTCAAGAGCACCACCTATTCTTCTGATTAGGGCATAAGCCCTAGATTGGAAGAAGGTTATTATTTTTCCTTCTTCACAAATTTAGTTGGGGCTCGCATTGTGGATGAACATTTCTAATAAAGGCACCGATGGATGAACACATATAACATTGACCAATAGGTTCATCTTCAAAGTGTAGAGAATGTAACGGAAAAAATCCATGGGTCTCACAAAACCTACAAATGAACAATTAAAGCTTCAATAGCTCACAACACCTCGAAACAAAATTCTAACAACAAAAAATGTTTCACTGCAAATATAAAAATCACAGCTGAGTGAAAATTCAAACCTCTAAGTGAAAATTGAAACCCCTATGTGGCATTAAGAGTGCAAATTCAAATTAGTCAAATGCATTTATCAATCAAGAAGGTTAAAATCCCAATCAGATTACCATGATAATCATCTATACACTTTGGTAAATGATGGAACTGAGAATCCATAGGTAGAAGAATCTCTACTATGAAATTTTGTGGTGAAGAAATTGCATAGAAGTCATACCATACCTTGAAGGAACAAGTGAAGAAGTGGGTCACATTAGAAGAATGGAAATATCTCTAAAGACTTATTAAAAGAAGATGATGAAAATGGAAAATAATTAATGAAAAGTACAATAACGTTGTAAAGAACCATGGCAACCAAAATATTAAGCACTATAGGTAGGTATCCATGAGGTATGTAGGACACTTTTTATTTTCAAGGGTCCATCATAAGATGGAATAGGGTTGAAGTTATGGGTTTCTATTTAAAGAAAACCCTAGTATTTACAAACCCTAATGTTAAGGTATTTGTTCCCTATGATATTTAGGGTTTGTTAGATATTCTAGGGCATGGGATAAACTTTGGAATGACGTAAAGAGAAAAGAGTATTCTCTAGGGTTTGAACTTAAGAAACACTCAAATGAACTTTTGATTGCATAAAACCCTAGAAAATTAACTTGACATCATGCTTTAGTATCATAGTTTGCTTGAAGTACTTGTTTGTCAATATTACAGGTACAAGAATTAAAAGATGCATGGGTTGATCCTTTGAAAGGCATGATGAAAGAAGGGAACTATATGGACCATTAGAGATTATTTAGGATATAGATGGAAAATAAGAAAGATAAAAGATGAAAGACCTCTGCCATGATTGAAAAATAATAGAATGCAGCTTATTAAGAAGGCATCATGGTGAAAAAGAGCTCATGTCATAGCTTAAGTAATAGTATACATACTGGTAGTAGTGATCATAGGACAGTGTAGCTCTTGGTAACCTCGATATAAGCAAGTCATCTAGTATAGATCCCATCATATTTTATTAGAAAGGAGCATTTATAGGGTAAGGATGTTCAAGATATTTCATAGGAATCTTCATTATAAGGTTAATCTCTTTGAAGAAGCAAGTGTCTCGCTAAGAATACCACCTTGAATGGGATTCACCATTTGGACGAACAATGGTGTGATGATAAGGGAATGTAGCATGTCAAATATGATTGAAGCACTCTCAATCAAGGACAGGAAGCTACTGAAGGAATTATAGATGATCAGAAGAAGAAAAGAGGTATGTATGCATATGTTCAATGAGTCAAGTTAGTTCATTATATAATCGATACCAAGAATCCATACTCTACCTCATGAGCATGAACAAGGGAAGATAATCGCTTTCATTAAAAGGATGCATAAAGGTATGTGTCACATCTTAACTAGATGAAATCAACTTAGTACGTCATCATAGGTAATATGAGGTGGTTGAAAAAGTCAAGGAACTATGATTGGGATTTCCTAGAAAGTAATATGCGAATAAAGAGAAAGAAATATATCATTTATAATGAAACTATGGAGAAGGAAATAACCATCCAAGAACTAAAATGATTTAACTATGATATCTCCATGGAAAAGAAATGGATATCCTAATGAAGTCTGAAAAAGAAGGAGACCTTGGACATTGTATATATTTTTTGAGATGTGTCAATATATAGCACGATGTTGATGCAAACACAGAGAGATCATGATGAAAGATCGTTACAAAGGTAATTTTTATTTAATGTTCATTTTCTATGTTTGAACAATAGTTGGATGGGCTTATGTAGGGCTACAAGAAGAATGATAGTAGAATCTATCTACAACTCATATTCATGTGGTAGGATGAAATACCTTGAAGGAAATCGAGACATGAAGTAGGTAGCAAAAAATGAAGGATGGCCAAATATGGACTAATGAATCACTTTCTGATGAAAGACAGATTAAATGACTAACATAATTCATGGATGAAGTTAATGGATGGTATGTTACCTATGAAGATGTCCCAAGAGGATGTAGGTTCCATAACAACGACTAAATTCATGATAATGAAAGAGAAAGTCCTATAAGCAGCTTGTTGTCCCATGATCTCCCCCTAGAGAGTTGTTGTAAGAAAATCCCTAGTCAAGAGGGAGCTTGGGAAATTCCTTGGTTAAGAGGGATATTGGGTACATTCCTTTTATAGGAATGGGTACAATTTCTTCATTAGAGTCGGAATATCCACCCTAATTGAGAGGGAGAGATAGACACATCATTCTTTTTCTCACTTGGGAAGAAAGAATGGAGGATTTGGTAAGCATCTAGAATCCAATAATCTTTGAGGATGTGCTAGGGAATATAAGATAAGAGTATCTGTGAAGGAACAATACTATTTTAAGACTCAGAATCCAAGATAAGAGTAGTCCTCGTGGAACATATTATGAGAGAACCCAGGTGGGGTATGCCCTAAGAGAGACAATAACGAGGGGTGTCTATAAATGATTAGTCTTGCCATCATTGTTCTGTAGTCCTATGGAGGGATAGGGCAATTAGTCAAGGCCTTGCTATGTGGCAATTCTGGATTATATGATGATAAAAAGATGGGTTATTAATCCAACTCTTCTTATGAGAATTCTTGATATTGAGAATGTCTAATTACCTTGTATGGATTATGAATACCTCCCTAATGAAGATGGAGTGTTGAAATATGTAACTAGTTTTGGTCTTCATAATGACATATGTGATCATGATTTTAAATAACTCATGTAAATTATATATATATATATATATATATATTATATACATATATATAACATATATATACATATATCTATATCTATATCTATATAATATATATATATATGATGGTGTGTGTGTGGTGTGTGTGTGTTGTTGTATGTATATATATAGATATAGATATAATATATATATATAATAATATAAATATATATATAATATATATATATATATATATATATATATATATTAGTATTAGTTTGTTATGCTTCATCCATGGGTTTCATGCTCAATGAATTTTATTGTGTAGGTCAGGCTCCCATTATGAGCTCTTCAGATAGGTCATTGAGAAAATTTCATGTATTGAAAACCCATTTTGGCATGTTACATATCGCATAGAGTAATTTGTTTGAGTGAAATAGATTCAAATGATCCTCCAAGAGCAAGTCAAAACTGAAGCTACAATTCAGCCTCATGACAATGATAATTTGGCTCAAAAGGTAGTGACATGAAGACTATAAAAGTAGAGCTTGACCTCATTTGGTAGGGTATGTTTTACACTCAAGAAACAAAACTAAGAAATTTAAATTACAGAAGAAAATAGAAGGACAAGTGAGGAAGAAAAGGCATCTGTTGAGGACAGAGTTTTTGGCAAAAAATATTTATAAGTTTAGACTATGGATAGGGAATCATCTATCATCAAGAAGAAAATAAACTAATAAGAGGAAACTGAAATAATTAGGTAAGAAGAGGATAAAGATAAAAAAAAATTGGGCTATGTTTTTGGCTCAACCTATTCACATGTGCAAGAATGACATAATTTCATCTACTATAACAGAATTCATGAAGTTATAGTTATCATAAATAATTGAGTTTTGGGGTAAAAGGAAGTCCCATTATCAAGCCAAGTTGCCAAGGATGAAAGGTGAAGAAAAGCGAAGAAGATGGAAGAGGTAGTTGATCATGTTTTTCTCTCATGTACTATCCTAGGGTTTTTGAAGAGATTAAAAAGTTGCAAGAAAGAAGAAGCTGAAGGTTATAGTCAAGGTTCTTATTGGGATAGGGTCCGCTAGGGTTAATTTTGGGGCCAAAGACCAAGTTTTGTTGTATAAAATGTAAAGTCTCTAAAAGTTGTGGTCACAGAGCACATATATAGTTAAAGTGTCATAAAGCGTTTTACCCTTATTTTATGTAAGTTAAGTTGGCTTTCGAATATCCACCCATGGACCATAGACCATGGGATTATATAAATAAGAGAGTCTTAGAGAGTCTTAGGCATGGTAGGGTGATGAAGACAAATGTAATGGGCCAGTAAGGGTAAGTGTGAAGAAGTTTTAAAGTAGAAGAGAGGCTCTGCAACTGAGTGCATAGAGGCCTAGAGAAGAGTTTCCATCTGAGTGCACAAACCCATGCAGCTGGGTGCAGAGGGTAGTCTTGAGTCTGTAAGGAGAACTGAAGCATAAATAAAGATATTATTCCAACAATTCCTATGTTTTCCTCGTTTACTTATGTTTATATGAAAGTGACTTACGTTATAATGGGTTTATGAATTAATGGTGTATTAATGTGAAACGTTACATAATTGATATTGTTACATGAACATGATTAATATTAATTTTTTTCGTGAATATTATCTTATTGTATGCGGAAGTTATTAACACTTAAGATGATGTGAGTAATTATTGGGTTAAGAGTAATCTTTGATGCACGTAAGTAGACGATTCACATACTCAAGGCCCACAAAAGATAGTCGTGAATGTTCACGAAGGTATAGAAGCTGATTAAGGGTATTTATATTGATAAGCCCTAAAGGCTTATCAATCTGTGTGAAGGAAAAGTTAGGGAATAAAATGACATCACGCTCATATTTGAGTGTAGAAACTTGGATCTAGCATCTGCCCATACTACTTTGGGAGAGACTTCAATATACACTCCATGGATTGATGAGGAAAGGGCTAGTAGTGTAGTGATTTGTTTGGTGAAATTAACTCTTAACTTGTGTCAGTACCCACTAAGCCAATAAATGGTTCTACTTTTGGGATTAGGATATGCATAAAATATATGTGTGATGTCGCATCACTAGAATCAAGCAAAGAAAGAAATTGAGAAGTGCTTGGATAAAAATATTCATGAATTCGCGATGCAATAAAATAGAAATCCACACTTGACAAAATAATAGTGGTTGGATAGATATCTATACACAGAGATACATGAAATTTAATTTTGTTCCTTCCCAATCGAACTATATGAGTGGATCGTTAAATTGGAAAATGACCAAGGAAGGTGGAGGCTTGAAGTCCAATAGTGTGGACTCCAGGGCTATTTCAAACATTGGAAGCCTCTGAAGATAAGGTTGCATGCAATGTTGATCACTAGGTTGATCATGTCATAGGAGGATTTGTGATAGAATTCGCGGTCCATACCTCGGTTAGCTATAGAGAAGTAGAGTCACACTTCTTCAAGGGACCACGAGGTAATTATTTAGGATCTTTGAATAATTGGATTAAGATGCTCTTGTGTGAAAAGCGTTTTATGCCATTACCTTGATGTTTGGAGCTACGTGAAGTCCAAAGTTCTTCAGGGATAGAGGGAGAACATACCCCAAATAGAGGTTGCTAATTGAGCCTCCTCTGAGTGATGACGAAGGAGCAGGATAGGCCTCACCACAGAGCATTGTCCAATTAATAAGGCAAGGGTTCCCGTGAATACCACATCCACCCACACTGCCTCCACCTTCACCTCCATAGTATACACCTTCACCGACACCACCACCTCCTCCACCACCATTCAATATGTCGAATATGATGAATTTTCTCATTTTCAAGGGTTTGGGAAATAAGTACCCGGACCATTTTTGGTTCCTGACGAAGGCTGGTTGGAGAGCACCTAATATTACAGATGATCATATGAAGAAACTGAAGTTGGGTACTACTGTATAGGATCGTGCGCTAACATGGTACATTAAGTATTGCGCAGATAACCTGATGGCATTTTTGGCAGACACTACGACCGCGTTGAATAAGGAATTTAGTATGCCTAAGTCTAAATCGCAATCAGTCGTTGGATTCAACGAAATCATGATGAGTCTGGGTGAAACACCCTGGGAGCTGGATCAGAGACTGAAGTCCGAGATGCACAAAGCTAACATGAATCTCACCGATGGGTAGCACTGCAAATGGTTTGTAGCCACACTCCTCCCTCACCTAAGGGTTTCCTTGTCGTAGAAAAAGATTGGGACCTAGGCAAAAGCCCTGGAAATTTTGATGAGATTGCATGAGACACTGATTCAAGATAGTTCTTTGGGATTTCAACAAATTCACGCGAAGTTGTAGAATCTTTTCCTAGATTTCCAAAGCTTGAGGAATGATATAGTGGATCAGCCAAAGGCACGTGAAGAAGTTTAGTGCTTAAAGTATAAAAACCAGGGGCATGATAAATATCATTGCCTTGTCTTTGCGAATTATGTTGTAGGAGGAGGGATAATACCTCTGAGGCTGAAACCTCAAGTAGGGCCAAGTACAATACCCATGCTATAGTGCGCTATTTTTTAGGTAGCTATAAAACATTTAATAGACAATTTCCACTTGCTGCAGAAATTTGTGTAGACATTACAAAAGCTCTTCTACAACTTCTCTAAATCAGTGGGTCAGGATGAGCGTAATTGTCGTATCTATGAATTGATTATGGAAATAATGTTCATGTATCGAATGCAAAAAAAAAATCATCCTCCAGATCAAGGTGTTTGGGGATCGTGCAAAGGATATCAGGGGCATGGATGAGGCCGAGGAGGAGGAGGACCTGTGAGAGGTCATGGACAAGTTATTTGCTACAATTGCGGAGTGGCAGAACACTACACGCAAAAATGTACAATCTAGATGAGCCTATCCTACCGATACCATATTCATTTTGACCACACAATAGAACATTTCCCTGTATTAATAGCTACAATGTAGGAGAAGAGGGCGCAACCTCCGTAGCCCAACCAAAACCTATAAATGATGAGAGTTGAACCCTGCGAAGAGGATCTGAATGTAAATATCATGTTGCGAAGGAAAATAATGACTGGTGAGGATAAAGGAAAGCAAATTGAAGAAAGTGATTGGGTTTGCAAAGCTCTAGAAAAAGAGGTTGGCTTTGACTTGGAGCACACAAAAGAGAAATTCATGGAAGTGAAGAAATGCTTCGTTGAGGCTTCTACCTCAGGAAGTCAGGACAAGCTATATGAAGAAGTTGACCCCTCCATGCTTACTACATCATTCGAGACCTGAATGAAGTTGTTACGTAATAGAAATGCTATTAAAGGATTATAGGAGTTGATAAATAAGTGTGCTGGTAATGAAAACGATCCCGAAGGACCTCATGTAGTCAGAAAAATTGGTAAGCATAAGGTATGAACAGGGCGTGAGATGAGGCTCACTCTGCAAATAGAAGAGTATGAAATGGATCAAGTTAGTTTGGATCTAGGGTGAGACACAAACATATTTTGTAAATAGACATGGAAAAGAATGATGAGACCTACACTACAGTGGTATTTGATTCCATTAAGGATGGAAAATCAACAAAATATTATCCATATGTGGAGATTGTAGGGAGTAATAGTAGCTATTGATAGCGTGAGTGCATTGGTTGATTTTGAAGTGACAAATATTGTGGATGACAAGAATCCATACCCCACACTCTTGGGGATTGATTGGGATATCAACATGAATGGGGTAATCAATCTAAAGAAGTGTATAATGTCATTTGAGAGGAAATCGCTTCATGTAGTAGTACCTTTGGACATTGTAGAAGGAATGCACTATACTAAACCAGTTTGGGATTATGAGGGACCAGATCTATAAAATAATAGTGCGAGATCATGATTGGGTTAATCCAACTGCCGATGGACATATTGAATTGCACCATGAAATTTATTGTACATCAGATTCAGATAAGGAATTAGAGAACTGGAAGAATAGGTTAAATGAAGTATCTACGTTGTGCTATAATATGATGATTAAATCATTGCGTTGTCTATCATCGGAGGTAAGAAGTTTTCCTTATTGTGATGGTCTAACTGATGTAGTTAAATTTTTGGATGCATTTGAAATTGAGGTGCCTGAGAAATATAAGAAAAAGAAGTCGATGTCAGTACATGAGTCATCGAGGAAGCATGCCACTACATAGGCCCAGAGGAAAGAAAATTCGAGCGTGAAAGAGAAGGGGAAAGTGGTGGATCTAGATGGTGAGGAGGGCGTGAAAGATATATACCTTGAGGGGGAGGATCCCATATTTAAGTTGCTCAAGTATATTCCTCCACACAAGGGAAAAGTGAAGGTCCCTAAGGAGCCGGATGCAAGATAGTTCCTCCTCAACACACCCCTGATACTAGAGAACATGACCTTTGAGGGTTCACGCTTGGCACGTATCTTGCACTTGGAGCTAGAAGATTGGTATTTGGTAGACCATGAGTGATTCCCCCAACTGGCTATAGACATCTACATGAAGAGGGTCTTCTACAAAGAATTTGGTGCCACCACACTGGAGCCTGTGGGATGGATTTGTGGAGTAAATAAGTCAGGGTTGTTGAACCTGTTGTGGGTGCCCCACTACCATTGCTCAAATATTAACCTGATCGTCATTACGAAGTTTTTGTGCTTGGTTCATGAAGGGTGCCTGTGACTGAATGCATCGAATCCCATCAACGATATGCTGATCCATCAGATCACCCTATTTTCACACTTAGGGTTACATTCGGCCAAGGCATTTGGTGGAACGATGAGCGAGCGTGACCTTGCTAAGAAGATGAAGAATAAGTTCAAACTTGTCAAAATGTCACATGGCTACTCGGTTACCTAATTATTGACCCCATGGTGAAGGTTTCCACATAGATTCTGGCTGACGAGGATATAAGAAAGTGTCGCATGGACGAGGTGCTGACACAAGTGGTTTTCTTGGTAGCACAGTGCACAGAGGGCGCAGGTGTGTGTGATGCCAAAACAAAAGTGGCCAAGGTTCTATTTGAAATGAACTTCAAAGTCACAGAGTTAGAGTTGAAGTCACAACCTTAAACTCTACCAGAGGTTAGAGAATAGTGTGAAGCCACTGTGAAGGATGGAATTGTAACAGTGAATGCTGTGATGGTGGATTGTACTGCACTTTTCAAGCAATGCATGGGGGTAGTCACAACTCTACAGGAAGATCCTAACATGCAGAGGTCAAGCACATAAGCCCATAAATTTTTCCAACAGTATGATGAAGCAAGAGCGACAGCATGCACCATCGATATAGCACAACGATTGGCGAAGTTGCAGGATGTGAAACAACTACTTGAACAAGTAAAAGAAATGTAGAGGAAGGAGGCGGTCCTCAAGACCATATTGGGGCCTTAGATGGATGAGGCATACATTATTTATACTAACTTTCAGGAGAAGTGGGTGAGCATATAGAGCATGCAGCTGAAACTCGAGGAAGACATTGCAAGACCGACAACATAGGAGCTGGTGGAGTAGATCAAATAGGTAGCCACATAGAGCGTAGCTGAAATAACATTGGTACAGGCAGACTTCGGTGGTCTCTACAAAAAGATCTCCACACCAATAGAGTGAGTCAAGGCAAGTTACGATCTTTTTGTTCGGGACCTATTGGGATAGGGTCCCCTAGAGTCACTTTTGGGGCAAAATCCCAGGTTTTGGGGCAGAAAGCCCAAGTTTTGTTGTATAAAATGTAAAGTCTCCACAAGTTGTGGTTGCAGAGCATGTAAATAGTTAAAGTGTCATAAAGGGTTTTACCCTTCTTTTATGTATGTTAATTCGGGTTTTGGAGATTTACCCATTGTTCGCGGATCATGAGATTGTATAAATAAGAAAGTCTTAGAGAGTTTAAGGCATGGGAGGATGACAAAGACAAATGTAATGGGTCAGTGAGGGTAAGAGCGAAGAAGTATTAGAGTAGAAGAGATGCTTTGCAGCTATGTGCATAGAGGCCTAAAAAAGAGTTCGCAATTGAGCGCAAACCCCTACAGCTAAGTGGACATGGTAGTCTTGAGTATGTAAGCAAAACTGAATCATTAATAAAGAGATTATTCCAACAATTCCTGTGTTTTGTCTTTTTACTTCTATTTGAATGTGCCTTATGTTATAATGGGTTTATGAAGTAATGGTGTATTAATGCACAACTTTATATTATTGATATTGTTACATGAACATTGTTACTGTTAATTGTTTGTGCGGATATTATCTTACTGTATGCGGAAGTTATTAACACTTAAGTTGATGTGAGTAATTACTGGGTTGAGAGTAATCTTTGATGCACGTAAGTAGATGATTCACATATTTAAGGTCAACAAAAGATAGTCGTGAATGTCTACAGAGGTATAGAAGCTGATTAAGGGTAGTTATATTGATAAGCCCTAAAGGCTTATCGATTTTCCTAAAGGAAGTGTTAGGGCATAAAACAACATCACACTCATCTATGGGTGTAGAAACTTGGTTCCAACATCCCACCATACTGCTTTGGGTGAGACTTCATTCCACGCTCGTGGTTTGATGCCGAAAGGGCCAGTAGTGTAGGGATTTGTTTGGTGAAATTAACTTTCAACCTGGGTCAGGACCCACTAAGCCAATAATTCTCATCTGAACACATGATATAAGGGAGAAACATGAGTTTTCTTTTATAGATGTCAATCTCTATAAGAAGAATTGTGACTTGGACTTGGAATAGTCATTTGGTGAAGGGTTTAGGTCTTCGAATTCGTCAATTGAAGATTATATGAGAAGAAGATATCCGTAGGTTTTCCTCACAAATTGGAGGGGTTTTGGCCCCAGATGATCACTTACATCTTGTGTCCTTTTTCATATAGTTATTTATGCTTTGGGTTTTTCTTAATTAATACTAATAATAAAAAAGTGAAAGAAGAATCTAATATAAGAAGTAAAAAACATCACAAGCAGTTATCAAAGAAGAGAAATTACCTAGAATTGCTTCCCCTAGATTTCTCAAAATGGGATAAGAGATAAGGCATCAAATCAAGTTAAAGAAACTTGAAGAGAGGAATCAAAAAGGGTATCAAAGAAAAATCAACGAATCAAAAGGAATATTAAATATTCAAGAATAAATAAGGACCAAGCTCAAGATGAATGTTTGGGAAAACAATTCTCAAGGATTGATCTAAAAATAGTAAGGAAGTTGTAGTGGACTTGATTTGTCCCTCAAGAAATACAAAGTAACCAAAATTTATGACTACAATATTCACCCTTCACCAAGCAAGTAAAAATTCAAATTGTGGGCATAATAAAGTGATTTATGAGGCATATCAAATCACTATTTCAAGAAGACAAAAACATAATTCAAATATTAAAAATAGTTTGATTTCCCTTGTAAGATCATCAAACATCTGATTCTTGAAAGAAATGGTTGTTTACATTTTCTAAAGGGCTATCCTAATGAAGCAATTCGAGAGTCCAATATATTGGCATATTCAGAATATTAAATTAATAAATATAGTTAATATATATCATATTCCTACCTCTGATTGCAATACCTGAATTTATTAAAATTCAGACCTCTATGTGGCACTAAGGTTGACATATCTATTTATCACTCAACAAGTTTGACATTCCAATGGAATTTCCTTGATAATAATCTATATAGTTTGGTAAATGATGGAACCAAGAATCTACAGGAAGAAGGTTCTCTAGTTTGAAATTATGTGGCAAAGAAGTTCCATAATAGCCATACTATACCTTGAAGGAACACGTGAAAAAATATCCCCCAACATAAGAATGAAAATATATCTAAAGAATCATTAAAATAAGATCATGAAGATGGAAAATAATCAATTACAAGTACAATACCATTGTGAAGGACCATGATAGCTAGAATACTAAGCACTACAGGTAGTTATGCATGAGGTAAGTATGATATTTTTTATTTTCAAGAGTGTTGTACTCTTTTTTTCTCAATCATGTACGAAAAGAACCTGCTTAATATCGTGGATGACAAATGATCTCAACAATAGAAATGATTGTTAAACATTATATATTTGCAGCTATTGATAGAAGCAAAACTTGCCAAAAGAATAATGTATGTTGCAATCATAGTTAACTAGTAAAATGAAGAGTAATAACCCCAAAACATACCATGCAAACTAGATTTGTAAAGAATGATTTTATTATAACACCTGTGAAGAGAAAAATATATGTTATGAGTCCCCCTCTATGGGATGCGTTCTTGGTAATCCTCAAATATTTTCAGATTATATATAGTCTCCCTCCTCTATAATTCATAAACCCATAAAAAATATGGTGTCCGACAATGAAAATAATCAGAGTTACAACAATGAGTGCAAAAATCAATATAATCAAAAGTGAATAGTGAATGGAAAACCTTCCTCTTTATAACAAAATATTGAGTTATCCTTGAATAATAAGCAATAATAAAATATTATTAATCCCATTTGTGGAATTACCACTTGGACTATTTTATTATATTGGTTTAGGAGGGAAAAGATATGTAAACTTCCATTTAGAAATAATAAATAAATAAATGATTTATTTTTTATCTCAAGGAATTAGTTAAGGAATAATAAACAAATAATGATTTATTTAATTTCTCCTATGGGATTCAATCAAACTTAACAAAGAACAATAATTAATTAATGATTAATTAGTTATCTTAGAGAAAAATAAGAAAAATAATGATTTATTTGTTTATTTTTCATGTTTGGGTTAAATTTAACAATGAATAATAATAAAACAATGGTTTAATTAATTATTCCTAGAAGAAAATCCAATAAATAGTGATTTATTTAATTATTCTTCATGGGTTTAACTATAAATTACTTAATAAAGGAGGTTTATTAGGTAACTTCTCACAGTGAAAGTAATTTTACTATGCTAAATTGGCTTTACATGGTGTACTTTGATCCATCTAGTAGATTACGCTAGATGATCAAATTTTTGGTGATAACAGATTTCCCCCAAACATACGAGTATTAGGAGAAAGATGTATGAACAATGTACATTGTAATGATGTCACCTAGACAACACGAGGGAGTCAAGGACAGAGAGAGACCAATGAAGATGAAGCTGAGAGAGGATAGTGACATAGGGGGTGAGACTAATGCCACTCTCCTTTTTTGTTTGTTGTGGTACTGGACCTCAATGAGGCAGGGGCTGCACACCCATACCCACCAAGATAAATTAGTACAAAAATAATGGTTCACCTAGAAATATGAAAATGAGCAATACAATACATGTTGAATGGTACATGAAATGTTGGCATAACAAGGCCATGAAATAATACAATGTGTTTGAAATATGTAATACACCTCGTAAAAACATGAGCCAGGACATAATACAATAATATCTGAGTAGATGAGACACAAAGTCCCTTCCATTAAAAAATGGGTAGGAGGGAGGGTAGAACAACGAAAGAAACCCTGTTGAACAAGGAAG
Source organism: Pinus taeda (assembly GCA_000404065.3). NCBI lineage: Eukaryota > Viridiplantae > Streptophyta > Pinopsida > Pinales > Pinaceae > Pinus > Pinus taeda. The sequence continues at coordinate 55,474 of APFE030057811.1, forward strand.
GGCTCTGCAAAATTGAATGGATCATATGGAGGAGACGTGCATGCTATGAACACTGCAATCAATAGGAAATAAACCCATTAACTCTGTGGAATTGCATCTGAGGCTGTAGCATATAAGGTATGCATTCGGGCATGTGAGGGGCTGCCTGAAGGGACACCCCCTCATGAGGTCTGAAACATCTCACACACACCCAAGAATCAACGGTACAATCTACTACATCATTGGACCATCAAGTATATGGATCATGAACATGAAACGACCATGTCAAAGCGAAATAATGTGACCCTCTACTTCATCCTTGACATTGAACAAGAAGGGAAGTTGGAACTGAGATACATTTCCCTCTAGGTCGTTCTTCTTGAATAGATGAGTTGATGTTGATAGAATAGGGCCTGCGATATATGAGGCAATGAGGATCATCAACTAAAGCACGATGGAAAATTGTAATGTGACTAATGGACTGATACCTCGGATAATGGAAAAATCGTATTGAGGGACAAATATATGACTACCCTTGTTAGAGCATAAAGTGTATTGTTGACCTCATAGCAACTGACTCAACTTCGAAGGAGATGGGGACAATATGACTGGAGGCCAAAATGGGCAACAGAGGATGTACGGTATGCAAATATGGATGGAATATTGTGACATGGTATGATGGGACATGAAATAGACTCCAAGGATGGAAGGGTGACTCATCGTAGATGCTCTGAACAAGCGAGATTGCGAAGTACAAAAGCATGGAAGCAGTTAGGAAAAACATAACACGCAAACATATACACACAACAAGTTTAATAAGGAGTTCACCCAATACTCATGGGTTACGCCTCCCGGTCCAGCCTTCAGTGGTGGCCTCCATATTATGTTTTCAGAGAAGAGTTTTTTTACAACAATGAGATCAATTTGAGTCTCACATAGGAGATATAAATTAGCAAGACTATACTTAGGCTCCCCAAGTCTCTGGAGTACAGAAACTCTCCATACTAAAACTTGACCCCTATTGGTCACTGTAGTATGAGCCCAATCTGAGACTCATACATAACAGGCATATACAAAGGAGTTCGCTTGAACCTCTCAAGCCTTCTTTGAAGTACACAGACTCTCTGACTCTCTCTGGCTCTATCTAGCTCAAAGCTCCCTTTGTTTCTGCAGGTTAGCTCAGCTTCTCTCTGCTCTCAACTTTCCGCTTCTAACTTGCTTACCGCTTTTCTACTTACTACTTTCTCTGTCAGTTCATGGCTTTAAAGCCAATCTGCTTTCTGACTGTGTGTTTCCGCTTCCTAACTCTCTAGTTCCTCTGCCTCTGTCCATTACAATCCCTCTATTCTGCAGAATCATCACTGTATAATGCCTCACAGGGAGGTGGCCACCTATTTCATAACGAAGTGAGTGTCAATTCTCCTGGACATGTTTGAACGGTCATTATTTCCATTTGCTCTTAGAATGCCCGTGAAACCAAATCTTCTACCAACTCATTGTCCATATCGGACTTCAAATCCTTTTACAATTTTTCCTTTTTAGCTCGTCGAATTCGGTCATCCATCGAATTGTGTGTCTACCATTGATCTAGAGCCTCCAGATCCTACAATCATCATCAATATCGGGTGGGTAAGTAACATGAAATTTACACGTCCGATGTGAGCGGTTTCCTCTCTCTTCCGTTAGATGTGTGGCACCCATTGTGTGGCATTTATGGGGACTCGGTTGAAACCGCTTAATGCTCGAAGCCCTTCTGATATTCCACTAGTTTTTGTAGGACTTTGCTTCTGATAGAATCGACGCAATATCCATTGCATTTTATGACTTTTCAGGTCCGAGCACTTGGGACTTCTCCTTCTTTGAGGGGTTTGCCCGACAATATGAAATTAGTGACTTGTCGATAATCACTAATCATATATCAGAAACTGCCCTCGTTTCTTGAATTGACCTCTAGTTTTTCCAATTTGCGCTAGCGCGCGTTACCATGGGCTGACGGTCTACGTGCTTGACTGAGGGTCCTCGTTCCTCCATGCTAATCACAAATTGCGACTGTCATGAAGATATCTCTAATAGCTTTGATCTTTATAAGACTTTGAAACTTTGGCATGATTTTTAAAGAGTTCATGAAAACTTAGAGAGTGTTCTAGGATCCAATTTGGATCAACTATTTTCCACATGAATGGGGAATAAGCTAGAATCTCGGAGTAATAATAGGATCCATTATGTATTTAGGTGTTCTGAATAACTACGTGAGGGTTTTATATGGTTTCAATATGTTTTTAATGTTCTTCATAGCTAAGAGTTTTGAAATATAAATTGTAGTGGCTTTTATATGTGGAAGGGATAGGAGGCTTTGGGAGAGGGAATGGGGTATTCTGGAAGGTGTGAAGGAGTACATATATAAGCTTTATATATTTTGAAACAACAATAATCATTCTTTAAAAGGGAGTTAGTGAGGTGATCCTTCTCGAGAGGTAAGAATTGGGGGTCAAAAATTATGAGCCCCCCACTAAAGTGGGTCTTAAAAATAATAGATTTTTTATTTGGGTTATGATGAGAGTCACATGGAGGTATTGGTCAATATGAGTTTTCATTCGATACGCTTGAAAGGAAATGGATACATTAAAATTCCATGTGACAAGGAGACCTAGAAAAGGAACGAATGTGTATTCCACTAACTCCATGATAAATTGGATATGTGAAGAGAGATTGTTAAAGTGGTTAAGGCATGAGAAATAGGAAATCATGTGGCCAAAAAATAAAAGTATTGCCAATGAATCAATACCAACATTTTTAGGTTATTATGCCACGAATGAATTTTCTTTCACATATTTTAAAATATTAAAATAATCCATATGAAACAATAAATAAATATAATAGAACTTTATCCCAAAGACCTATTAAAAATACCAAATCCTTTAATTGCTCACTCTTCTTATGTAAGATGCATTTGATTTACTAAAAAATAACTATAGGTTACATATTTATTTTATATTCATATAGTTAAGTTTCATTATGATTTTATTTTGTAATCACTATATAATCTTTTTCATCCTATATTTATTTAGTGTAAAAAGATCAAATTAAAGTGAAAAGTTTCTAAAATATGAAAAAATGGTTTACACTTCAAGAGATTTATTTCCTTTTCATATTTGATAGATATGTGATTAACCTCTCTAACACAAAAACACATGATAAATAGAAAGCCTTTGTGAAATTCATACTCATCGTGAAAAGGATTATAAATCCTCTTCATTTCGAATGACATACTAATAAAATGTTTTAACCATAAGAATATTTTTATCTTCATTGAATTTATATAAAACATACATAGTTCACAATGAAGTATTTAATTTAAGATCCATATTGTTCATCTCAATATTCTTTTTTTTTCTTTCTCTATGTAAGCTGAATTTTTTTAGCTCACATAAATGAACAATTCAATACATAGTTTAGCCACACACTATCATTCAAATTTACAACATATGGTCTCAAGTATTTTTTACCATATTCCTATAGAATAACATGTTCAAATTTCTAGAAAATGTAGCATTTGCAACATAACTAGAGTATCATTGAAAGCATCAAACCACAAGAAACTAACAACAAACATTAATCAACTATTAGTTGAACGAATTAAGTCGTGCCAGATATTTTGCACTCGACCCCAAGGTTGCAGATGAAGTGTTTATGCATGGGACATGGTGCTCAGTTTAAGCTATATAATTTCCCATGTTTTCCATTTTTAACCTCATATTTATTTACTTACTTTTCACACCAGAAATGTTTGCAAATATAATGTATCGATCAACTTGTCTTTCTATCAAAATTATTCCAATCAAAGTTTTCATATTCTAATATGAGAATAGAGCTTGCAATTACTATTTTTTCTTACCTCTAGTATGATCGGGGTTTAAAATCATGTGCCCAAATTCCTCGAGTAACTTTGAGTTTGAAAGTGCCTGTCTATCTCTAGCTACGATGTTTTCTACCATTTGAATATCACCACTAATATCAATGGGAATGGCTAATTTTAATGCTTTATCCATCTCCCAGGATTTTTTTTTGGCACTATTGTGACCCTCGGACTCTCAAACACTCCTTGCCCTCTCTAGATTCCCATGCACTCATGTTGCACAGTTAGTATATGAGAGAGGTTTGCCCAAAAATAGCCAACAAACATTATCCTTGTTGGAAATAATACTGAGAGGGGGGGGAGGTGAATCAGTATTATCAAATCAATATAAATTTTCAATTTCCATATTCAGAATCATATACACTACTTCAGTTAAGGATACCCGCATATATATGCAACTGTGTTTAATGCAACTAGCGCATATAAATAAACTTATGATTCAGTTAGTTGATCTTCAATGAGTGCATCAGAACATTATTAACCATATTAACAGTAAATAGGTGCAGTAAAACAGAATAGATCATCACACATAAGCAACACAAATGAACACCATGATATAAGCTGGAAACCCAATGTGGGTGAAAACCACCTCCTCCAATTTGTTTCTATCTTCCTTTAATAAGAAACTTCTATTACAATGTACTAGTGCAGTCCTTTACCAATACGCAGGCTGCAACTTGCAGAGGATTGCAACCCTCTCTCGTTCTCTAGTTTCCTCTGGAAGGGAGCTACAACCCCCTTAACTCTTGTACTAGCTGAAATACTAGTACATAGGTGCTAACCTACAGAAATTCTACAATCTTTACTCGTTTTCCAACTTCTACTATAAGGGAGCTAACACCCCCTTTTCTCTTGTACTAGCTGATGTACTAGTACGCGGGTGCTGGCATACAATCTATTCTCATCCTCTAGGGACCACATTTCATACATTTTTAGACTGGATACTCCTGAAGCACAACACTATAATCTGAAAGGCCACGTTTCATCCAATTTTCATATTGGACCCATCAATATCATTGAAGCACAAAATCAATCAATACTAGCATCATCAATCTCCTAATCATTGAAACACTAAAACCCTGTCAACAACACAACTACCAGAACACAGAACAAACAACAAAACTCTGCAACAATAACCAGATCCAACTGCAACTTCAATTATCATATATCATAATGTATACGCTACTATGACGAACCAAACCCGCGTACATATGCTCTTTCACCAAAGCCAACCCGCATACAGATCTACAAATATTTACCCATAAGTCACAGTTGTTCCAAGCATCAGTCATACCGAGATCATAACATTCATATATTAAAACTTGCGTTAATAATTCAGATCTAGTCTATCCATAATCAACCCATATAATGATAAACATTCCAAGCCTTAAGATCTCAATCCATAAGCAAACCATCGCCAACCCATAACTAGCATACTAGATCTCATACTTTATCAGATATTCAAGACTTTCTCACTCCTTTTGCTTAATGATCTTCTTCTCTTTTATAGTCATAGGCCTTATTCAATACCATGGTCCAAAACCATTGAGAACCAATACCATGGACCCAATACCTGGGATCAATACTTTAAACGAGATACCATGGTCTAAAACCATAGGTCCAAATACCAAGGACTAAATACCATTGACCAAACACAACTTTTCCCACATGTATGCGCTTTTCTTTGCATGAAAGTGCGTGCATACGCATACGCACTTTTTGAATGGTGATATCGCGTGTATACGCGACTTTACTAAGAGGAACCTACGTATACCTTATTTTCTTCATTCTTTGTGGTCTCATCATCAATTCCTTGCTAGTGACCTGCTACACTATGCTTTGTCATTTGTGTGAGTTGCCATCAAAGACAACACTTCTCTCCTAATGCCAACAATCCTATCAGAGGACCACCAAGGTCCAATCCCTACTGGAACCAGAGGAGATGAACTCTAGGATTTTCAACCAAAATAGGATAAAATATGGAATAAGAGCTCGAAATGGAAAATACTAAAAACACTTATGGTTTGACTATGACCAATAATAGCCTACCCCAGTGTTCAAGACCAAACTTTAACTAATCTTAGATCCCGCAATTAAACCAAAACACTGAAGAAATAAGCTAGGTCATGTTACTATCACTCGAAATTATAAGAAATCCATTGAACTAGACCCTAAGAAACAAAACAACTACAAGATAGAGGCATCTGAAGAAGTTGTGAATTACCCTTCGAAAAGTGAGGTCCACCTTCTATGTCCAAGGAGTGTAGGATGTTCCAAGAATTTCATAAATGATGACTACCCTCATACCTCTGCTCTCCTCTATCAGTGCAAGCTTGAGCTTTCAATCCCTTTCTCCTAGTACTAATTTTCTGAGATGCTCGACATGGTTGTTTAGATTTCTTATAAGACAAAGATATTCTTGGTACATATTATTTTTTATGCCCTCACTTAAAGCTCGGAATCCACCACTATTATTAAACCAATTACAACTATCCTTTGTGTTTAAAGCTCCAATTTCCCAAATTACATACCCAAATATTCAACCATTAATAGGGGATTGATTCTCCACAAGGAAATCACTTAACTAGTATTATCGCCCCCCCCCCTCCCACATGGCTTCCTTTATCAATTCACGAGCGCTCCTTCGTTATGCTTAGGATCATTGTAGAGGAATCACATAATGATAAATCCAATTTATTTTGTTGCTTTGTGGACTTTAGAAAGGCTTTCGATATGGTTCCTAGATAAAACCTTTGGAATAGATTAGAAGAGCTAAAGGTTCCTCTTGAGTTGAGAGCTTCCGCTATAAGGTTATATGAGAATGTAATTGCCAAGCTAAAGAGCAATGAGGGGTGGTCGAAAGATATTAAGTGTAACATCTGAGTTAAACAAGGTTTCCCCCTCTCCCCTACCCTATTTTGCATTGACATCGATAAGCTCAAAGGCTATTTACAGGAAGAAGGATGTGATGGCACGATCTTAGCTGGGATAGTCGTCATCCTTCTTCTCTATGCTGATGATATTGTTCTTTTGGCAAGGTGCCCATCTAATGTTGATAAGCAACTCAGGCTTCTTAAGGATTTATGCTCTACCATGGGTATGACTATTAACATCAACAAAAAAAAAGTTATGATTATCAAATCCAAGAAGGACACTTATTCTAATTTTATGTATGACAATAATAACATGGAGGAAGTGTATTCTTACAAGTACCTAGGAAATGATATTCATCACAAGCTCAACTGTAACCATAGCATTGAGAAGAGGATTAATGGGGGTGGAAATCTTATTTTGGTCTTGAAAATAATTGTAAAACAACAAACCTCGTAATGTGGGATAAAAAGAAGTTCCTCTTTGAAACTTTAGTCACTCCCATTATCTTATATGGCTTTGAGGTTTTGGGTTGCAACATCTCCACAGAATCATGGAGAAAGATTGAGCAAATCGATAAGCATTTTATAACTTGTAACCTGAAAATTAAAAGTAATACACCCTATCCTATTCTCCTTATAGAAGCAGGTCTTTCCCCTATTGAGAGCCTAGTTATGATTAGGTTTCTGTTGTACAAGCATAAACTCAAAAACATAGAATATCATAGACTTCCTAAGCTAGCTTTAAATTCCAGCCGAAACCACCTAAGGCTCAATCGGGCGTGGCATAAAGACATAAGGGCCTGGTTAAACTATTTGGAGATCAACAAGAATGATGCATTACAAAACATAAATAACATTAAAGATATTGTTACTTCTAAGTTCAAAGAAAAAATGTGGTGTGAGAAAGATTTAGTGGCTAAAAGAAAATTAAGTTATTATAAGAAAGTCATCAACCCCACCCTAGAAGATCAAAAGTATCTCTCTATTTTAACTAGCTCAAAGAAGAAAATTAATATAGCAAAGATTAGAATGAATTCTCATGAGCTCCATAGTGAAACAGGTCGTTGGGCAGTTCCTAAAACGCTATAGATAGAATGGATTTGCCATATATGTGAGAATACGAACATCGAGGATGAAAACCACTTCCTCTTAGAGTGCCCCACGTACAACCACATTAGATCTCAATTTCACAATCTTTGTTATAATACTAACCTTCCTAGCCTTTTACAATGTCAAAATTATAGTGAGCTCGGGAGGCTTCTTTCCAAGCTTTTTGAGAATAGGAATAAAATCTTAAATCAAAATAAATAATTTGTTTCTTTAGGTCCGATAGACCAATGTTTGGTCTGAGCCGATGTTAACCATCATCATCATCATCATATATAGCTTCAATTTGCATGGGGGTGGCCAAGCCACCCCCATCCATTAATGTTCTTCATGTCATTCAGTCACAAAAGTGGTGGAGGTGGATAACCACATCACCATTATTCTTGAGCTTAATGGATAACCACACCACCATTTTTCTTGAGCCTCATCCACATCACCGATAAATTGTGTCTTTATTAGTATATTTTATGTTTATTTGTGTGTTTTTTTTTGTGTGCATAGAAGAAATATATAAACATGGGAATAAAATCTTAAATCAAAATAAATAATTTGTTTCTTTAGGTCCGATAGACCAATGTTTGGTCTCATCCGATGTTAACCATCATCATCATCATCATATATAGCTTCAATTTGCATGGGGGTGGCCAAGCCACCCCCATCCATTAATGTTCCTCATGTCATTCAGTCACAAAAGTGGTGGAGGTGGATAACCACATCACCATTATTCTTGAGCTTAATGGATAACCACACCACCATTTTTCTTGAGCCTCATCCACATCACCGATAAATTGTGTCTTTATTAGTATATTTTATGTTTATTTGTGTGTTTGTTTTTGCGTGCATAGAAGAAATATATAAACATGGGATAAAATATTTCTATTTATATACTAACACTAAATTAGTTTTTTTATCCATATTTTTAAAATATTTTTAAAAGCTTAAATGTTGAATGTCATGTTAAGAATTAAAGAAATTAGAAATCACTCTCATGGCTTGAATTAAAAGAGATAAGAAATCTCTCTCCATCTCTCTCTATATATAATTTATTGAAATATTTTTAGTTATTAATGTTTCTATAGGTCATATATCTACACCTCCTTTATAATAAAATATGAAATATGGATATTGAAATACTTTTTTCATAACCAGCATAAAAACACACACCACATGTGAAATAATTACACATTCCCCTTATAATTAAAGTATAAAGTAATTATAATCCAAAATATATATATTCTTTATTTTGAATGGCATTATTTGTGTAAATAGAGGTGAAAATTGAGGTATTTTATTTGTAAAAAAATACATTTGAACTTTTTATTACTATTTTTTAATTTGTTAATATCAATTTTATTTTATTATTTTTAAATATAACTTTAGGGAACCATATCCCTTTCACTAACTATAAAATACTACTTGAAATAATAATATTTATTTTAAAATAATATACACCACATTAAAATAAAAAATATTACTACCATGACTTAAACACAGTTAGATCATCATTTTTGAAACCTCAATTAAGCCCACGATGTTTTACCAAACAAATACTAAAAAAACGTCAACGCAACTATATTAGCCTCATATGAGATAGATGCAAATTTTCCAATATAATGATTTTGTTTTAAAAATTACTAAAATAATATGTTTGAAAATAAATTATTGGGGCAGCTAAAATTTACTAAATAGCATTTCCTTGATCTAACCTAAAAAAATAATATAAAAAATTCATTTTAATAAATACATTCGTACGTTTAGTTAAGAATAATCTCTTATAATTATAATTAATTATAAATGGGATAGTGAATATGCTTTCAGTTTCTTTAGGATTAAAAATAATTGAAATTGGTTACCAAAAATAAAACATAAGAAACTATTGTTTAGCTGTATTACTAAGTTATTGAAAACTTATTTATAAAAATATATAATAACAAAAGATTCTTAATTATTTTTATATTTAGTTAATAATGATGAAGAATTATAAATTGTTAATAGGAATTTATCATTGGAATTGTGCGTTGTGTTTGGTGAAATTAAACATGAATAATTAAAATGGAAATTAGCTCTAATATAATATAATAGTAATATTTATATTATACTATCATAATACAAATAAATAAATAAATAATAAAAAATAGACTTGATTCCTATATGGACACACTTGAACTCTCATCTATGGTTAATTTTCGGTCGATTTCAAGATATGTAGACGGACCCTATTAAAAGTCTCGAAGAGTTGGTGTGTTAAAGGCCCTGAAAGGCAGACGCTGGCTTTTCACTTGGTGCTACATATAGAAACATTCAGTGGATCCATGGCTTCCGAGGGCGATCAGAAGAGGGATAAGCCCAGACTGTTTGGGGTGGATCTAACCCTACACTACACTAATTTCAGCCTTCACGAACACGCAGCAACATCATATTTAGCAAGCGAAACCCCTGCAAACAGACAAGGTCATCAGGAGGTACCAAAGCTAGGGGCTTCTGCTTCCAAGAGCACAAGTGCAGCCCAGGGCCCTAAAGCCCGCGTCTTTCGTTGCTGCTATTGCTCGAAAAAGTTCTACAATTCTAAATTCTAAGGCACTGGGAGGCCATCAGAAGCCCCATAGAAATGAGCTAACTGCAAGCAAATTGAATAGCTCGCCAACAGACAGCTTTCAGTATCCTCCTGTTTTAGCGCAGCAGCAGACTTTCAAACGCAGACTTTCTCACAAGCTGCAGAGAGTGGACCTATCAAATTATCGACCTCACTTCGAGCAGTGGCCGCCCAACCTTCACGAAAAATTTTCGTCAAGTTCTCTATCAACTGTAAAGGGCCAGAAATGACATCGAATTGCTGTCCAGCTCAGTATCGTCTCTGAAAAGGCCTAGAAATGGCGTCGAATTGCCGTCCAGCTCAGTATCCTCTCTGAAAGGCTCTTTTCCTTCTGTGAAACGGCCGAGAAACGAAGATCCTTGGCAGCATAATACAACTGATAATACAGAACATGCTGAGCTTGAGCTTGAGCTTGACTTGTCTTTGCATCTTTGAATCCTTCAAGATTACGTTATTTAAAATTTGAGCTTCCATTCCATTACCCAGAATCGCCATGAACTCTGTACAGTGCGGTTGAACGTATTCAAATGAATATTCATTGTATATAATTTTAAAAATTGTCTTTCTATACTGGATTTGTTTTAAGCAATTCCCAAATTGAAATAATATAAATGTAAACTTTTAAATTGAATATTCTTTAAGCAATCCTAGATGGTTAATATGATATTGGTTATTTTCAATTTTCTTAATAAATAATATGAGGTTAAGTATATATGTCGCTGATCTTTGAGCGCGTCCACCAAATCTCTATTTATTTTGGATGATTTTGAAAATTGTTATCAAATTTAGCTTATTTTACATAATTTTGAAATTTCATATTTCCATGGACTCTTTTATGAAATAGGTTCCTTTAAATTTGCTCACGCGATAGATAAGAAATTTTATCTTTATATATATATGAAAATTAAATTCATGTAGATGTATTTTGTAACGAAAAAGGTTAAATATTTATTACAAATTAATATTTAAGAACTTGTAATATTTATCTTTTTATTAATTTAGAATATTTTGATCCGCTATATGTTAATTTTTATAAACATAACTATTATAAATTTACTTCTACTTTTACTTTGAAAACTTCAAACATTTATAAATTTTGCATAGTTATTATTTTTTTATCTCTTTTAAGTGCTTAATAAATCCAGTATTAAGATCATACAATAGATTTATATCAATGATTTTGCTGTAATAAGGGTTTTTCATTTTAACTAGTTTGCATAAGAAATTACCTTTAATTTGAACATGAACTTTTAATTTATTTAGAAGGTAAATAATTCCCTACTACAAGAGTTTTCCTTAGAGGGTCATGATGTGTTTCTTCATCATTGGAATCAAGAGGAGCCTTTGGAATTAAATTTGGTTGATCCCGTGCCTTCAATATTCTCATCTTCTTCCTCTAAAACATTCAATACTTCAAAGCTATTTGTGGAAATTAGTGGATGCCTAGATTCAACCTTACATGTTTGTTTTAGATTCAACCTTACATGTTCGTTTTTTTTACTTCTGAGCTTCTTATGTTTCCTTTTAATGGGAATGAATCCTGGTGTACATTCTCCTTGCTCATTATTGAGAGGAGGCTTTCGAGAGCATTGAAGCTTTTACATGTCTTTTTGCAAAGTGTCCATATGCATGGCATAGATTGTGTTATCTATGATAACTCCTAGAAATAATTTTTAGTTAGATTAGTCATCATACATAGGGTTTTTATGTTTAGGTTCATCTCAAACCTCTCATAGGGTACATTTAGTGTTTGATAGGGTCGTCATAAAAATAATAGCTCATAATTCCATTGGTTTGAGGTTATCCTTTCATAATAGACTTGTATGACAATTTTACAAACTTTCATAGCGACTCCACCTCAGCAAACCTAAAATTCCCCTCGCAGTTAAGTAGCAAAACAATCCATCCTTACACTTGCCTCGCTATGTAACCTTTTTATTTTAAATTATTGTTAGTGAAGTAAAAGTTGTATTGAGTCATTATACATCTTTATTCTGGTGTCTTCCACTCCTTTTCATTTACCCTTACCTCTCCTTTTCTAGTTTATGCCATCTCATGCTATCAAAAAGCTCACAAGTGATGTCATTGAATAAGATTTGCGTTGTCAAAACAAGTTTAGCCATGGTCTAAGTGAGGTCCAGGTGTTCATAATTGGTTTGCACATGAAGAGGAAGAAACTCACAAGTAGCTCCTCACGTGTTGATAAGCATGACAACCAGAAAAAATACAAAGGAGCTGTTGTAGTAAGTTATGAGCCCACATATATGAAACTGCTTAAAGAAGATCAGAAGATTGGGAACATGGGACGTCTAAGATTTTACTAAAAATTGTGGGGTTTTTATGTGCAAACTAGTGAAGACTTCACCATCAATTCCATAGGGATTGGCATGAAGGTTTGCATCTTAAGTTTCAATGTCTCTCAAGACACCATTGCTCATGCTTCTAAAATCCGAAGGTCAGGGGAAACATGGTTTAAAGTGGTTTAAAGTCTAGAAGTTCCAGCAATAGAATTGTGATGAATTCTTGAAGGAAGAACATCGAGGGATTAATATGACATCATGCATCTGCAGATTCCCTGCCTAAGGTGAATGATTCCAAGTTGTTGATGGTTATTCAAAAGTATTTTACATGTGAAGGAACATTCCGTATGGTCTACCAATACCACTTGAGGTTGTTGCTCCACTTCACAAGTAAACAACCCTTAGATATCCCTTTCTATCTCTTAAGAAGTCTAGGAAAAAATGCCGACAAAGTTCAAGCTAAACCAGACATAAGCAGTACCTCTATTTTTCATCATTGTCTTATGAAAGTACTAGAGGTTGAAGAGTTAAATAGATTGAATAGAGATTGGCTTACCTTTTTAGTTTTAAGTTGGTATGAATTAGATGTTGCTACCACCTTTAGGGTAACTCCTAAATCTAAACCCACAACCCTTAGAAAAGAGAAGAAATCTAGAGCAGTGTAGCAGAGTAGCAACTAGGGGCAGAGAAATGTGTAATTGAAGCTTTCACAAGTCTTAAAAGGAGGATGACGAGAAGACAGAGTAGCATACAAAGTACAAAGAAGGGAAACCTAATTGACATTCTAGAAGCTATGGAGTTTGAACAAAGTCCAATTGAACAACCTATAGAAGTGACCCAAATTGATACCAAGAAGAAAAGCAAGAGAGCTAAGAAATTATAATTTACTAAGGAAGAACATGGTTTCATTTTAGGCCAAGGAAACCTGTCACAAGATCAATGTAGCAAGTTGAAGGGATACATGAAGCACCATTGGACAAAATAGCACCATTAAAGAAACCATCAAAGAAAATAAAGGGAATGAGTTTGTTCATGTGAAAAGTGAAATAGAGGTCCTACAAGAACAATTAAGGGAGGCTAGAAAAGATGTTATCAATACAATCCTTGAGTTTTATGAACACCAAAATGAAGTGTTAAAACAAATATATTTTATGATGAAATTACAAAAAAATCTAAAAACATGATAAGGAGTTTTCCTTTGCACATAATGTTGGACGATATGTATAAAAGGAATAGTTGGATACATGGAAACATGAAAAACTTACAAGGACAAGTCATAGTACTAGAAACCCAAATTGAAATGATCGAGGCTTAACTCAAAAAGAGAAACCTTAAGATTATTGTAGAAGTAAGTGCTACTCCATGATATGGTAAAGTTTTCGATTTTGTCTTCACTATACCTAAATTAGTAAAGTCAGCCATATATATATTCAACATGATATTAGGATTCATAAGGAGGCATTAAGAATCATGAAAACTATAAAAACTCATAACTTTGGAACTTTGGTAGCAACTCCCCATAATGAAGCTGAGAATTTGCTACGAAACTGTTGTAGCTTTCCATGGAGGTTAAGGCTAGTCTAAGATTCAATAAAGATAGTTCTAAAGTCCTATGTTTAGATTATAAACATAAAAAAAACACCTCAGAACTAGAAGAGAGAGAAAATAGGTAGCATAAGGGTGTTTTTTGAAGTTGCTACCAAAGTTTTCTACAAAACTATTGAAAACTTTGTTTCTTGCTAGAAAATCATAAAAACTCTGTTTTTTCTATCTTTTTGAAGATTTTGAATATCGAACATCAAAGCTCTAGATGGACTACAAATCATAAAGGGTGTCCACTTCATCATGTTGAAATCAAATTTTTCAAAATGCCAAGTGCGCAAATAGTAACATGAGCATAATAGCGAGCTCATTAACACAGTCAACAAAAAAGAAATTTAACTCGTATCTATGAACAAATCAAAGGTGTAATGACACTCCAAAAAATGTAGCATGTAGCTCGGATCGATTATCTTCATCAACAAAAAGTGGTTATAGTTTTAAAGCTAGTAGAGTCCTAGTTGAATTTTAACTATGTAAAAACATAAAATCTCTATGAAGGCTCTATTAGTTAGAAGAAAAATAGGAATAGGTCTCTTAAATAGTGGATCAAATTTCGTTGAGGTGGCAAGATAATGTAAAGAGAACTTTTCTCTATAAATAAGTAGCTTTGTGAAAGGTTGATGGATAATGTGAAGAAGTGACCTTATGTAAACTTTTGATCCTTTTCAATAGAAAATTTGTAGCAACTTTTTTTTTTAGCTGAGATTCATCTCGTGGCTTTCAAGTGTTTTTATCACGTTGTTTCCAATTTTACATAGTATCTTGGTTACTTGGAAATCTTGTCAAATTTCTCCAATTACCTTCATTTACTATGTATGATTGTGGATGTTAATTTGATATCAGTTCCAAAGCTATAGATACCTCAACTTCCATGAAACACTATTGTTGGCCATAATTTGTTCTAATTTGACTCCATGCCCAATGGTGGCAATCATCACATTTTTCTTCACCTACAAAACCAAAAAAAGAGATCACAATTAGTCATATGTTGTTTGAATTGTTTCAGGTAAATTTGATAAGTGTTTTTTGAGAGAGCTCTCTCAGATTAGAAGGGATAACTTCCAGTCCAAGTGGTATGAAATAGTACACTAGGTTAAAGGTTGAGACAAGCCAATTCTTTCTAGCTAAGTGATAAAATATTTCATTTAAAAGGAAAATATTTGTAGTCCATGACTTGGAGATGAGACCTACCATCTAGATTTAGTTAAAGTTTCTAGGGATACATTTTGACAAAAACCATTCCCAAACATATTCAGGGACACAAATAATTGTTCCCATGATCCAATTCATAGGATATAAATCTATCCATTTTACCTCCAATTTCCCTAAAAATGGCTTCACCTCAATAAAGGAGAGGGATAAACAAAAATCAGATCCACATAAGTGTCGATGATATTCCCATCATAGGATTAAATTATAGAGACCAATGAGTGAGAAAAAAGCCCTTTGTGCCCATGAACTAGGGATCTGAATCACTTAATATCTTCTTAATTTCCAAATAGAAATACATAATACCCATTTCCAACATAGAAAATGCATTGTGATTCATGACTTTCCCAATTCTCAAGGACCCAACCTTCAAAATATTCAAAACTTGGCCACAAACCAATGAAACTTCCCATTAACCCTTTTTCCTTCCGGACCACCATCTTTTCTTCTAATTAGGACATAAGCCCCAGATTCAAAGAAGGGTATTAATTCTCCTACAAATAGATAATTAAAGCTTTAATAGCTCACAACACCTCAAAACAAGATTCTAGCGACGACAAGTGTTTCACTGCAAAATAGAGAGAGCACAACTCAGTAAAGCCAAAGGGTCTCATACAACGACAAACAATGAATAAAACATGCAAAAATGAGTGTCCTATGATAACTAAGGATCCTACACTAGCTTGCCACACATGCAAACAAAATTTCAATTGTCTCTAGGGATGGACACATAACACATATGCTCCATTTTAGATGATCATTTCTTTTAAAGTATATATTATTAATTGATTAAATATTAATAATATTTCATAAGAACTCCACTAGTCATGCAAATGCTTACTTTAAACATTACTAATAGCTTAATGAAATAATATGGAAAGAGTGTTATTATTATTATTTATAATTTCAAAGAAAAAAGAAAAAAAACATATAATTTTTATTTTATTTTTAATTTTATAAATATCTATTCTAAATTGAACTCATTTTATATAGGAGGGAACTTGTATTTAAGCATTAGATTATTTTAAGCAAGCCCTATATTGAGAGAATTCAAAGATATTGTGTTATGAAAGTTAACTCATTAAGAAAGGAGATATTTACAACTCGATGTTTTTTACATCATCACCATTTCTCTTGTTCTAAAATTAAAATGAAAGACCTTTAATGTAGACACAATTATTAGCGTTATAGTAATATATCATATTGGATAAATTATTGTGTTGTCAAACAATTATATTTTTCTAAATAAAGAGAAAGGTTTGCGAGAAGACTCAACGAAATCATGTAAAATATATTATTTTATTATATTGAAGTCACTTTCGTAGTAAATTCTAAAAATGAAAAAAGACTAGAAACATGGACATTGACCCCCATGACAAGTTGGATGTTAGGTTCATATAGAGACCAAAAAATAAATCCATTCCTTGGAAAAAACTATTTATTTTTCCATTTGTCGTCAAGCCCTTCGTAGGCCATCTGATAGGGAATCATTATGCCTTACTGTCATTTTGCGCCAAATTGTGGCCCTACCCACCCCAGGAAAATCGTAAAATAACCCCCTGGTCTGCGTGGGGGCCAACTCTAGGAAACAACCCTTGGTAGGTTAGGGAGCCGATTCTTAGAATCAGCCCCCAGGTGTGCTAGGGGGGTGATTCCTAGAATCTTCCCCCCTAACATTCTAAGGAAGATTCTTAGAATCACACCCTTGCACTGATTCTGAGAATCGGGCCCCTATTTTGCCATAGGGCTGGCAGGTCCACGACCTAGTCCACCCACCCACATGTAGTGCATGTGGGTGAGCATGCTTGACCATTGGTGTGCCCACCCACAACATAGAGGTGTTCTACACGATGTCGTGTTGTGTGTAGGCAGGCCCATAGTCAGGCACACCTAGCCATGGGTGTTTCTACCTGCGACACACAAACATGTTGCATGTTTTCGTACCATGCATGCCTGTGCCTGCTCACGGCTAGGCGTGCCCAGCACATCGTTGTGTCATTGTCGAGCACATTGTCATCCTGCAGGCGGGCACACCCACGACCAGTCGTACCCACCCATAGGTACATCCTATGGGAGGGTGCACCTGCGTGGGTCAAAGCGACCCCCGAGTAGGCCATGGGGCTGCTCTACCCTGAGAAGGCATGCCCATAATATGGAAGCTCAAGACTGGGCCCCCACACCCACTGTTGACATAGTTGCATCCAACCTACCAACAGGCTGTCACATAAGCCTCGCTCATGTGAGTTTTTTATTTGTAAAAGGAAACTAAATTTCGTTAATAAAAGGTTAATTTATTTTTACTGGAATGTGTTTTTTGTGTGTGGTATTTTGCATGAAAATAACAACCCAACTCACACATAACTAATCTTAGGCCTATCAGAGTTTGAGACCCGCACTTAAAAAAAGGGAAACTAACCTTTCAAATGTGATAATTTGTCGTTGAATGTGTTGTCAATAACAAGGTAGCTGCTTTAGAAAATCCCTCCAAGTCTTTTAAAGCAAAACCTTGAAAAGTCTGGACATGATGTGAGGAATAGTGATAATGAAATTTATGATACAACGAAAATTATGGAATTGTTTTTCCACATGGTGAATGTGGTGTTATTTTTGTTTTAGAGAAACTTAACATATCAATCATGTTATGGCAATAGAGTAATTTATTTTAAATGTGTGATAGAAGATATAATAAAAATTAAAAAGAAATATTCAATTGTCTAGTAAATGCTATATAGTTTAAGTAAAATATTAATTTAGGTAAAAGATTTAGTTTAAAATTTTAGTTTAATTTTAATTCATGAGAAAATTTTAGTTAAATTTTCAATGAATTGTAGGAAGAAAATTTTGGAGGGATATACATGAAATGAAATTTTTTGAGGGAAAATTTATAGAAATTTTTTTTAGGGAAACTTTGGAGGGCAATTTCCATTCTTTAAGTTATATATTATCATTAGGATAGAGTGCATTTGTATCATTCAACCTCTTCTGTTTCAAATCCATGGATTCTTCTGATAGTGAAGTTTCGCTTTGTGAAACATCAACATCTTCATCGTGTAACAACTCTATTCATATTGATGAATACAACGAAAGTTATTTCGCTATAGTCAAATATTCCGCTTAGTCGTGACTCATAATCCTAAGGACTATGGGAGCAGCACTGATGAACGGTAGGATGAGGAATTTCAAATAAATAAAGAGTCACAGTTTCCAGCTAGTCCTAATCCTATGGACTATGAGAGTAGGAGTGGTGAAGAGCTTGGTGAAGAATTTCAAGAAATAAACACTCAGAGTTTCCACTTATTTCTAATCATATGGAATATGAGATTAGAAATGATAAAATAAAAAATTTGATTTCCATATGATGTTAAATGAAGTTGAGTCATTTTTATGTTTGTTGGATTATATGTTTTAATTATGATGAGTTTTATTGTTTAGAATATACACAATACAGAAACAACTTAGAGATATAACTTATGTTTCATTCAATCTAGAAGTATTGACATTTTGATCAATTTAGTTATATAATTTGTTCATAACATTCCAATTTTTTTTATATTTAATGTTATGGTTGAAAACAATTAGAATTTTAGCGATCTTTAGTGTCACATTATTATAAGTTTAACAACATGGATGAAAACTGATGAAATTTTAATGTGTTTGAGATCCCATTATCTTATCTTTATCATCATTACTAAAAAATGTTGAAATTATACATGGGAAAGAAGAATGTTATTCTACCAAAAACATTGCTTTTTTTATTTCATTTATTTTCACAAAAAAATTGGTTTTACTACCATCTTTTAAATACACTGAAAATTAACACTAAAAAAAGCATCGTTCTAGAATATACACTTTTGTTTTTTGGATTGTTTTCAATATTTTTTGGACTTTTTGGCTATAGGTCACATTTTGAGTTTATAGTTCCCATTTCAAAGTTTACGTTGTTTTTGGCCAATATGATGTTTTCTACATGAACAGGGAATAAGATAGACTCTCAGACTAGACATATGATTCATTTTTCAATATGATATTTGAATAATTACTTGAGAGTTTTATAGGTTCTAAATAGTTTTTTGATGTTCTTCCTAGATAATAATTTTCAAATATTATCTTTAATAGGTTTTACATATGGAAGAGGTAGGACAGCTCTTGGAGGGGAACCAGGTGTTTAGGAGGGTGTGAATGAGCATTGTTAAAATATGTATCTAGCTTCAGTCTTCATAATGACATATGTAATCATGATTTTATGTAATTGATGTAAAGAAAATAAAATATTTTGTTATTCTTGAGGCATGGGCTTCATTCTCAAGGAATGTTATTCTGTAGGTCAAGATCCCAATGTGAGCTCTTAGGATTGTTCATTGACTCATAAAGTCAATTGAGTCATTGCCATGTATTAAATACCCATTTGGGCATGTTGCATATTGGATTGAATATTCTGTATGAGTCAAATAGTTTCAAATGACTCTCTAAGGCCAAGTTGGAGTGCAAGCCACAAGTCAACCTCTGGACATCAACAAGTCAGCTCAAAAGGCAGTGAGATGGAGACTATAATAGGAGAGTTGGGCCTCATTTGTTAGGGCATCGACTACACCCAAGAAACAAAAATAAGAACTTTGAAATTAGCAAATAAAAGAGGAGGATAAGGTAGGAAGAAAAGGAATATGGTTAGCACTGTGTTTTTGGGAAAAAATATTTATACATTCAAAATGTGGTTAGGGCATCATCTATCATCAAGAAGAAATTTGATCAAGAATAAAAAAAAAAAGAATAAAAGGAAGCTGGAACAATTATCTGAGAAGAGGAGAAAGATAAAAATATTTTCTTACTATTCTTTTGGCTCAACCTAATGATATGCATGAAGATGACAAAATGTCATCTACTATAACAAAATCATGAAGTTAGAGTTATCATCAATAGCTAAATTTTTGGGTAAAAGGAAGTATCCTTCTCAAGTTGAGTTTCCAACGATGAAAGGAAAAGACAATCAAATAATATGGAAGAGGAAGTTGACCATGTTTTTCTAGCACGTATTATCCTAGGGTTTCTGAAGAGATCAAAAAGTTGGAAGAAAGAAGAAGTTGAAAGTTACAATCAAGGTTTAGGTCCGAACGGATGATGCAAGGGAGATACTTGAGTTGACTTTGTTATAAGTTAAGCCCTACAAGAATAATTGTGACTTGGTCTTGCAGGGGTCATCTGGTCAAGGGTCTAGTTCTTGGAATTTTTGAACTAAACATTCTATAAGAAGAATATTTCTCATGGGTTTTCCTCTCAAATTGGAGACTTACTGGCCTTAGATGATCACCTACATCTTATGTCCTTTATATCATTTATCTTTATGGTTTGTTAGTTTTCTGATGAATAATAAAACTAATAATAAACAAGTGAAGGAAGAAGTTAATCAATGAAGTAAAAATACATCACAAGAAGTTACCAAAGAAGAGAAATCACCTACACTTGTTTCCCCTATATTTCTCAACATAGTATCAAATCTAAGGCATCAAATAAAGTAAAATCAACTTGAAGAGAGCCATAAAAAAGGATATCAAACAGAAATCAAGGCATGAAAAGGAGCATTGAATCTTCAAGAATACCTAAGGATCAAGTTGAAGATGAAAGCATGGGCACAAAATTCTCAAGGTATGATCTCAAAATAGCAAGAAAATTACAATGAGCTTCATTTCTCCCTCAAGAAATAGAAAATAACAAAATGTTCTGGCTGTAATATTTACTGTTCACCAAGCAAGTAGAAATCCAAACTCTGGGCATAGTGAAGTGATTTATGAGGGATATTAAATCATTGTTTCAAGAAGTTGAAAGCATAACTCAAATATTCAAAAAAAATTATGTCCCCTAGTAAGAAGATCAAACATTTGAGCCTTCAATGAAAGGATTGTTTACATTTTCTAAAGGGCTATCCTACTGAAGAAAATTTAGAGTCAAGTATCTCAGCGTGTTTATAATCTCCAATTAATAAAGGTAGTCAAGGTATACCATATTCCTATCTTTGACTCGAAGACCCAAATTTTTGGAAATTCAAACCTCTATGTGGCATTGAGAGTGAAAATTCCAATTAGTAAAATGTATTTGTCAATCAAGAAGGTTGAAATTCCAATCAGATTGCCTTGATAATAATCTATACACTTTGTTAAATGACGGAACCAAGAATCTACAGGTAGAAGAATCTCTACTTTGAAATTTTGTGACAAAGAAGTTCCATAGAATTCATAGTATACCTTGAAGGAACACATTGTGAAGAAGGAGGTCGCATTTGAAGAACAGAAATATCTCTAAAGACTCATTAAAAGAAGATGATGAAAATGGAAAATAATCAATGACAAGTACAATATAATTGTGAAGAATGAGGGAAACCAAAATACTAAGCACTACAGGTAGGTATCCATCAGGTATGTATGATAATTTTTATTTTCAAGGGTCAGTCATAAGATCTAGTAGGGTTGAAGTTATGGGTTTATATTTTAGGAAATCCCTAATATTAAGAAACCCTAATCTTAAGGTATTTGCTCACTATGATATGTAGGGTTTGTTAGATTTTCTAGGGCATGGGATAAACTTTGGAACAACATTAATAGAAAAGCATATTCTCCATGGTTTGAACTTAAGAAACCCTAAATTGACCTCTTGGTTGCTTAAAACCATAGAAAAATAACTTGACATCATGTTTTTGTATCATATTTTACTTGGGGCACTTTTTAATTAGTATTACACATACAAGAATTAAAAGATGGATAGGTTGACCCTCTGAAAGGTGTGATGAAAGAAGGGAACTATATGGACCCTTAGAGACTATTCATGATATAGATGGACAACAAGAAAAATAAAAGATGGAAGACCTCTACCATGATTGAAGAATAATAGAATGCATCTTATTAAGAAGGCATAATGGTAAGCAAGAGCTCATGTCATAGTTGAAGTAAAAGTATACATATTCGTAGCAGTCATCATAGGAAAATGTAGCTCTTGGTAACCTCATTATTAGCAAGTCATCTAGTATAGATTTTATCATACATTATTAGAAAGGAGCATTGATAGGGTAAGTATGTTCAAGATCCTTCATAGGAATCTTCATTAGAAGGTTCATCTCTTTGAAGGAGCAAGTGTCTCGCTAAGAATACCACCTTGAATGGGATTCACTATTTGGACTAACGATGGTATGATTATAAGGGAATGTAGCATCTCAAAGATGATTGAAGCACTCTAAATCAAGGACAAGAAGATATTGAAGGGAGTAAAGACTATCAAAAGAATAAAAGAGGTATGTATGCATATGTTCAATGAGTCAAGTCAATTCATTATGTAATTGATACTAAGATCCATACTCTACCTCATGGACATGAACAAGGGAAAATAATCTCTTTCATTAAAAGGATGCGTGAAGGTATGGATCATAAAGTAACTAGATGAAATCAACTTAGTATGTCCTCATAGGTGATATGAGGTGGTTAAAATGTTCAAGGAACTATGATTGGGATTTCCTCGAAAGTAATATGTGATTAAAGAGAAAGGAATATATCATGAATAATGAAACTATGGAGAAGGAAATAACCATCCAAGAACTAAAATGATTTAACTATGATATCTCCATGGGAAATATATGAATATCCTCATGAAGTCTAAAAAATAAGGAGACACTAGACATTGTATATATTTTTTGAGAAGTGTCAATATGTATGCATGATGTTGATGCAAACAAAGAGAGATCATGATGAAAGACCATTAAAAATGTAATTTTTATTTAATGTTCATTTTCTATTTTTGAACAATATTTGGATGGACTTATGCAGGGCTACAAGGGTAAGGACAATATAAGTCATTTAAAACTCATATTCATGTGGTAGGATGAAAGACCTTGAAGGAAATCAAGACATGAAGTAGGTAGAAAGAAATGAAGGCCAAATATGGGCTAATGAATAACGTTTTGATGAAATAAGGATTAAATGACTAACATAATTCATGGATGAAGTTAATGGATAGTATGTTCCCTATGAAGAAGTCCCAAAAGGATGTAGGCTCCATAACAATGACTAAATTCATGATATGGAAAGAGGGAGTCATATAAGAAGCTGGTTGTCGCATGATCTCCTCCTAGAGAGTTGTTAGAAGCAAGTCCCTAGTCAAGAGGGGACTTGGGAAATTCCTTGGTTAAGAGGGAGCTTGCGTACATTCCTTTTATAAGAATGGGTATAATTTCTTTATTAGAATGGGAGAATCCTCACTGATTGAGAGGGAGAGATGGACAGATCATTCTTGTCCTCACTTTGGAAAAAATAATGAAGGATTAATTATTAGCATTTGGCATCCAATAATGTTTGAGGATGTGCTAGGGAATATAATAAGAGTAGTTGTGAAGGAACAATATTATTGTAGGACTGGGAATGCAAGATAAGAATAGTCCTGGTGGAACATACTCTGAGAGAACTGAGGTGGGGTATGCTCTAAGAGAGACAATAATGAGGGGTGTCTATAAATCATTACACTTGCCATAATTTCTCTTTGATCTTATGGAGAGATAGAGAAATTAGTCAAGGCCTTTCTCTGCTACAATTCTGAATGATATGATGCTAAATAGATGGGTTACCAATCCAACTCTTCTTATGACAATTCTTGATATTCAGAATGTCTAAGTACCTTGTATGGATTATGAATACCTCCCTAATTAAGAGGGAGTGTTAAAATATGCAACTAGGTTTGGTCTGTTAGAAAATTATATATTACAGAGCAAAGGAACACATAAAATATTGTAGAAATATAAACATAGAAAATGCATAAAACAAGAGAGACGCAGATATACATGGTTCACCCAGTTTGGGCTACATCCATGAATAAACGACCAGTCCTTCATTTATTATATCATCCATGAAACTGAAGAGATACAACCTATAGTAGGTCCGTTGAAACTCCCTCTTCGCTCTCAATCTCCTCTCTTTTCCTCACTCCGAATATAGATATACATAAATGCAATGCAATTCCCTCATATATAGCAAGGGGTTTCCTTATAAGGAAAAAACCCTAAATTAAACATAAGTTCTACTGTCAGATCATCCACCTAATGAACGACCTATATTGACTAGAAATTATTATACTTTTACAAGGCAATTTTACATCTATTTTTAGGTTCGAGGGTGTTGCCCTTGAACTCCCACAGGGGGACCATTGAAACCCATACCCCTGCCCCCCCCCCCCCCCCCCCCCACATGGAGGGGTGTACCAGTCTTCCTTGGGTATACATCTGGTTGAAACATTTGAATACCAAAGATAATCAGGCTCTTCAACCAACAATCTCCCACTTGGAGACTGATTATAGCAACTCCATCGCTACTTCATTTGCTAGACAATGACTCCACTTTGGAACTGGTTGTTTCTCATCTTCTTCGTCATACTTGAAGACCAATTCAAACTAAGCAGATTCTCAGTTTCTCCCTAGTTAGAACTTTTGCTAGCATATCTGCAAGATTCTGGCTAGTGTGTATCTTTTCCAGCTTCAAATGTCCATCTTCCAATGCTAACCGTATGAAATGGTACTTGAGCTATATATGTTTAGTCTTGGAATGAAATGAAAAGTTCTTTGCAAGATGTATGGCATTCTGGCTGTCATTGTACAACTTGCCCAACTCCAGTTTTCTACCCAATTCATCCAGAAACCTTTGTAACCAAATCATTTCTTTACTAGCCTTTGTAGTAGCAATACACTCTACGTATGTGGTTGAAAGTGTAACAACACTTTGGATTTTTGAAACCCAGCTGGCAATTGTTCTGCCTACAATAAATGCATATCATATAGTGCTCCTCATGTTATTTCTGTCACCTACCATATGTGCATCAACATATCCCTGTAGAGCAATTTTTGAACCACCAAAGCATAATGCTTGATTTATGGTACGTCTCAAATACCTGAGAATCCACTTCACCACCATCCAATGTTCTTTTCTTAGATTGTTCATGTACCTTCTTACAACTCCCATTGCATGTGAACTATCAAGCGTTGTGCAGATTGTTGCATATAGTAAGCTTCCAATTGCTAATGCATATGGAACTTTAGACATATGAGCCATTTCTTCCTGAGCCTTGGGACATGCCTCCTTACTAAATTTGAAATGGCTAGCCAAAGTTATACCAATTGGTTTTACATTCTGCATATTAAACCTTTTCAACACCTTTTCTATGTACTCACTTTCAGACAATGTTAATTTGCAATTATTCCTTTTGAGCACATTTATTTCCTACACGTTAGAACCTACAACATGCATGTCATCCACATACAATAAGAATATAATATAGCTGCCATCATTTTTCCTTTTGAGATAAACACAATGATGAGAGTGACACCTAGTATAACCTTGTTCAAACATAAACCTATCCAATTTTAGATACCACTACCTTGGAGCTTGTTTTAAGCCGTACAAGCTCTTCTTTGACCTACACACTAGTTTCCCCTTCCCTTTTACCTCATATCCTTGTGGCTACTGCATATATATCTCTTCCTCCAAATCCCCATGGAGAAAGGTTGTCCTTACATCTAACTGCTCAATATGAAAATCTTTAGTTGCTACTAGACTTAGAATAATTATGATTGAAGTCATTTTCACAATAGGAGAAAATATCTCATCAAAGTCTATACCCTTTTTCTGTGCAAACCCTTTCACCACAAGTCTAGCATTATATTCTTTTCTACCTCCATATTCTTCCTTCGACTTGTAAACCCATTTATTCTGCAATGTTTTTTTACCTGCAGGCAACCTGAATAAGTCCCATGTCTGGTTATGTCCTAAGGAGTCCATCTCTTCTTTCATGGCTTTCTCCCACTACTTCCTGGTTTCTACCTGCATTGCTTCTTCATAACATTTTGCTTCACAAGAATCAGTCAACAATACATAATATAATGAAGGAGAGTATTGTTTAGGAGGTCTACTTATCCTAGTAGATCTTCTAACACCACTTTCAGGTGTTTGAAGTGCTTGTTGCTATTGTGGTTATTGTTCTGGCTATTGATCATTATGATTTTCAAGCACCATCACTTTTCTTGTGCTATCATCAAGCACTATATATTCTTTGTTTTCGTTTTCCTGTTTCTTTTCCTGCAGCTGATCCTTATACAAAACCTTTTCATTGAATATGACATCTCTACTCCTAATGATTTTGTGTTTTTCATAATCATAAAAGCGATAACCAAAATCATTAACACCATATCCAATAAAGGTACATTTTTGATTTTGCCTCAAGCTTTTTCTATTTTCTTTATTAATGTGGACAAAGGCTTCACAACCAAAAGTCTTTAAAAATGAGTAGTTTACCTTTTTACTTGTCCATGCCTCCTCTGGAATACCAGCATCCAAGGAACTTGAAGGCCCTCTATTTATTAGATAAATAGCAGTGTCTACAACATCTTCCGAAAATTGTGAAGGCAATCCTACATGCAATCTCATGCACCTTGCACGCTCCATGATTATCATGTTCATCCTTTCTGACACACCATTTTCTTGTGGTGTTCCTCGAACTGTCTTCTCTCTACAAATTCCATTCTCTGAATAGTACCTATAAAACTCTTTGTTGCAGTATTCACCTTCATTATCTCATCTGAGACACTTCAACCTTTTCCTTGTCTCATTTTCAACCAAAGTTTTCCATTCCTTGAAAATATCAAATACATCAGATTTATTTCGAATACAATAAATCCATGCTTTTCTAGTTGCATCGTCAATAAAAGTAACATAATAATGAGAGCCACCAAGAGATGATACCTGAGCAGGTCCCCATACATCTGTATGCACAAGATCTAATTTTTAGCTCTTCTTTTCTTTCCCAACTCTAACGAATCTAACTCTCTTCTGTTTTCCAGAAACACAATTTTCACAAAATTTTAAATCAACATGCTTGTTATAGACATCTTTGGGCACTCCAACCGCAATCATATATGTCCATAAACAAAGGGCTTCTGAGTCCCTAAAATTGTTTTTTCAAACCGTAAAGGAACAAGGTCAGATGATTACATCATCTCCCATAAGCTCTCCATGGAAAACTGCTCAGAACTGGTCAAAACTAGACCATACAGACCGCCCAGTGCTAAGGGTGCGATGCATCTCACCTGCCACATGCAAAAAGTGTGATGCATACTGAAAATTCCTTCTATAGGGTGCGATGGGCGAGAGTAGACAAATGGAAGAGATAGTTTGCAAGGTGGATGATCATGGAATCTTCCAAAAGCTTCCCCTCTCACACTTGCCTCTCTGAATTCGCCCAGGGATGAGTAAGAGATCATGAATCTCCAAGTGGAACCAAGAACTATCAGGGAGAAGACACTAATCAAAATCCTAGAAGCTGACTCACCCCCCCACAAACATCTATATATGGATCCCTCATCCCAGAGATCTGGAGGCTAGAATTTTGTATCTTGTAAGAAAGTGTTGTTGGTTTCTTAGTGGAATATCATAGTGTTGGGTGATCTAAGCTTTTCATGAGGTGAAGAAGGGCTTTCATGCTAGGAGGATGATGCTGGGTCAGATCAATAGGTTGTAATCCTCTCTTCTACCCTTTCTATCAGTAAAGCTATTTAGGTTTTCCTCCACATTCTTGTATGTTTAATGATTTATGAATTGTGTGATCAATATATATCTGGTCCTATATTGTTTATGATTGTAGATCCCAATACTTTGAAGGTATTATGCTACTTTGACTTTACATGTACTCTTTGAAGCGTGTAATAAAGGAAAGAGCGACAAATATCTATCAGAGGGGAGAAGGAACAAGTAAGGAACCGAGCGAAAGATCGAGGTTGGTATTCTTTTCTCTTCTCTTATCTACTTCTCATAAAGGAAAATGAAAGTAACTTTAGTTTGTTTATTTCTAAGATAGCTACTCGTCTTAGTGGGACTAGCAGCTCTAAATAGGCACTAGATTTCCCGATAACAATGCTTTAAACCTAGCAACAAATTTCTTGAGTGAAGAATATACATCCCCTTCTCACTTATCTGCCCGAGCTTATGATGTCATAATACTATATCTTCTCCTATAGAGGTTAAAGCATTAATAGAATTAGAAATACCATTGCATAAACACAATGTACCAACCTTTCCTCCTTTCGCTATTACCAAGGATCCTTTAGTGACCTTCCAGGTTTTATCTGTGAAAGTACTTACCCAACCTTCACCTCCCAACTGCCCTATTGAAATCAGATTTTTCTTTAGTTCTCGAACATGCCTTACCTTCTTCAATAGCCATTCATTTCCATTATGTTGTTTTATGAAAACTATACCCATTCCAATGATTTTATAGGGTTTATCATCACCCAATCGAACCTGTCCAAAATCTCCTTGAACATAATCATGAAAATGTTTCTTATGAGCTGTGGCATGGAATGAGGCCACTCAATCTACCACTGAGGCATCAATAATATTTTCTAATGAATGAATCAAATCATCTTCTAACACATCACCTGTTACATTCGCTTCATGATTGGTTTCTTGCTACACGTCTCCTTCTTTTCCCTTCCGACACTTGCAATCTTTCTTCAGGTGTCCTTTCTTGCCACATTTCTAGCACACTATCCCCGATCTGGACTTATATCTACCTTTCCTTGACTTACTGCGATATCATGGGCTCTTTCATCTTTCCATTTTTCTTCCCCTACTTTCTGCAGTCAAAGCATTGCCTAATGTCTTCCCGGAGCTTTTCCATCGCATTTCCTCACTAAGGATTGCACCGACAACATCATCAAACTTTAAAGCACTAGATCCAGAGACAAAGTTACTAATGGCCATAACTAAGCCATTCCAACTTTCTGGCAATGAGAACAGAAATAACAGAGCCCTAACGTCACATCAAAATTTACCCCTACAGAATTTAACTCACTTGTAACTATATTAAAATCATTTAAATGATTAGCAACAGATCCACCTTCTCACATCTTCATATTAAATAAACACTTCATAAGAAATACCTTATTTGTGGCCGAGGGTTTTCATATAGTTTGTCCAATGACAACATTAAACCCTCTGTTGTTGTTTCCTTCAAAATAATAAATGCTACTTACACCACTAGGCACAACCATATTGTTCCAAGTGCCTTTCTATCGAGAATATCCCATTTTGTGTCTATCATACTCGTCAACTTCTCTGTCTTTCCGCTCAATGGTAGGTATAGATCTCTCTGATACAGATAATATTCCATCTGCATCTTCCATAGCTCGTAGTTTTTGTCGTTAAATTTTTCAACCCTAAACCTACCATCTTCCGCCATTGCTCCCACTTGAACTAGGAACCCTTCCGTCTTGCGATTTTATCAGCCAAATATACCTTTGGCTCTGATAACAATTGTTAGAAAATTATATTATAAAGCAATGGAACACAAAAAATATTGCAGAAATATAAACACAGAAAATGCATAAAACAAGAGAGACACAGATATACGTGCTTCACCCAGTTTGGGCTACATCCATGGAGAAATGACCAGTCCTTCTTTTATTATATTATCCAGCAAACTGAAGAGATACAACCTACAACAGATCCATTGTAACTCCCTCTTCGCTCTCAATCTCCTCTCCTTTCCTCACTCCAAATACAGATATACATACATGCATTACAATTCCCTCATATATAGCAAGGGGTTTCCTTCTAGGGAAAAAAAAACCTAAATTAAACAGAACATCTACCACCAGATCATCCACCTAATGAATGGCCCAGATTGACTAGAAATTACTATACTTTTACAAGGCAATTTTACATCTATTTTTAGCTTCGCGGGCGCTGCCCCCGAACCACCTCGCATGGAGGGCTGTACAGCCTTCATGGGGTATACATCCAGCTGAAACCTTTGAATATAGAAGATAATCAGGCCCACACCCAACATGGTCTTTAGAATGACAAATTTAATCATGATTTTATATAATTGATGTAAATAATATATATATATATTATATATATATATATATATATTATATATATATATATATATATATATATATTTGTTGTGCTTCAACCACGGGTTTCATGCTCAAGGAATTTTACTGTGTAGGTCAGGCTCCCTTTGTGAGCACTCTAGATAGGTCATTGAGTCATTTTCATATATTGAAGACCCATTTGGGCATGTTACATATTGCATAGAAGATCATGTTTGATTCAAATAGATTCAAATGATCCTCCAAGACCAAGTCGAAATTCAAGGTATGAGTCAGCCTCATGACAATGATAATTTAGCTCAAAAGGCAGTGACATGAAGACTATAAAAGGAGAGCTTGACCTCATTTCATAGGGTATCTATTACACTTAAGAATCAAAACTAAGAACTTTAAATTAGTGAAGAAAATAGAAGGAAAAGTGGGGAAGAAAACGCATCCGTTGAGGAAAGTATTTTTGGGAAAATTTATTTATATGTTCAGACTGTGGATAGGGAATCATCTATCATCAAGAAGAAATTCTATCAAGAAGGAAATAAAAGAATAAAAGGACGCCGAAATAATTAATTCAGAAGAGGAGAAATATAAAAATGTTTTGGATTATGTTTTGGGCTCAACCTATTCACATGTGTGAGACTCACATAATTTCATCTATTGTTACAAAATCATGAAGTTACAATTATCATCAATAACAATGTTTTTGGGTAAAAGGAAGTCTCATTCTCAAGACAAATTGCCAAGGATGCAAGGTAAAGAAAAGGGAAGAATATGGAAGAGGTAGTTGGTAATATTTTTCTCTCACATAATATCCTAGGGTTTTTGAAGAGATTGAAAAATTGCAGGAAAGAAGAAGTTGAAAGTTATAGTGAAGGTTCTCATCTGAACTCATGATGTAATGAAGAAACTTAGGTTTTATTTTCTAGAACTAAAGCTCTATAAGAAGAATTGTGACTTGGTCTTCGAATAATCATTTCATTAAGGGTCTAGAACTTCAAATTTGTCAATTGAAGATTAGATGAGAAGAAGATATCCCATAGCTTTTCCTCTCAAATTGGAGGGGTTTTGGCACTAGATGATCAATTACATCTTCTGTCCTTTTTCATATAGGTATTTATGGTTTTCTTTTCGTTTAATAAATGAGAACAAAAATAACAAAAATGTGAAAGAAGAAGCTCATATAAGAAGTGCAAAACATCACAAGTAGATATCAAAGAAGAGAAATCAGCTAGACTTGTTTCCCCTAGATTTCTCAAAATGGTATAAGAGCCAAGGCATCAAATCAAGTTAAAGAAACTTGAAGAGAGAAATAAAAAAGGGTATCAAATAAAAATCAATGAGTCAAAAGGAATATTGAATATTCAAAAATAAGTAAGGACCAAGCTGAAGATGAAAGTTTGGGAAAACAATTCTCAAGGTTTTATCTAAAAAAAGTAAGGAAGTTATTGTGGACTTCATATGTCGCTTAAGAAATAGAAAAGAATAAAAAATTATGACTAAAATATTGACCCTTCACCAACCAAGTAGAAGTTCAAATTGTGGGCATAATAAATTGATTTATGAGGGATATTAAATCACTATTTCAGAAAGTGAAAAACATAATTCAAATATTAAAAAAGGTCTAAGTTCCCTGGTGAGAAGATCAAACATCTGAGCCTTGAAAGAAACAATTGTTTACATTTTC
Source organism: Pinus taeda (assembly GCA_000404065.3). NCBI lineage: Eukaryota > Viridiplantae > Streptophyta > Pinopsida > Pinales > Pinaceae > Pinus > Pinus taeda. Next base: position 87,642 of record APFE030057811.1, read on the forward strand.
TAGAGGGATATCCTAATGAAGCAATGCCAAAGTTAAGTATCTAAGCATCTTCATGTTATACAATTAATAAATATAGTTAAGATATATCATATTCTTATCTCTGATTGCAAGACCTAAATTTATCAAAATTCAGACCTCTATGTGGCACTAAGGTTGACATATTTATTTATCACTCAACAAGGTTGAAATTCCAATGGAATTTCCTTGATAATCATCTATACATTTTGGTAAATGATGGAACCAAGAATCTACAGGAAGAATATTATCTAGTTTGAAATTATGTGGCAAAGAAGTTGCTTAGTCGCCATACTATACCTTGAAGGAACATGTGAAAAATAATCCCCCAACATAAGAATGACAATATCTCTAAAGAATCATTAAAATAAGATCATGAATATGGAAAATAGTCAATTACAAGTACAATAACGTTGTGAAGGACTAGGGCAGCCAAAATACTAGGCACTGCAAGTAGGTATCCATGAGGTATGTATGATATTTTTTTATTTTCAAGACTACATCAAAATATGTAGTAGGGTTGTAGTTATGGGTCTATATTTTAATTAAACCCTAGTGTTTAGAAACCCTAAACTTAAGGAATTTTTTCGCTATGATTTCTAGGGTTTGTTAGATTTATAGGGCATGGGTTAAACTCTAGAATGGAATAAAGATATCAAAGTATAATCTAGGGTTTGAACTTAATAAACCATATAATTACCTCTTGATTGCATAAAACCATATAAAGATAACTTGACATCATGTTTTGGTATCGTATTTTCCTAGGGGTACTTGTTAATTAATATTGTAGGTATAAGATGTAAAATATCGATAGGATAATCCTTTGAATGCATGATGAAAGAAGGTAACTATATAAAGCCTTAGACACTATTCATGATATATATGGATAACAATAAAAATAAAATATGAAATACCTCTTCCATGATTGAAGAATGATAGAATGCATCTTAGTAAGAAGGAATCATCATAAGCGAGATGTCATGTCATAGTTGAAGTACAAGTATAGATATTGGTAGTAGTCATCATAGGAAAATGTATCCCTAGATAACCTTATTAGAAGCATAAATAACATTGATGGAATAAGGAATTCATATAGTATATATCTCATCATACATCATTAGAAAGGAGCATTTGCAGGGCAAGGATGTTCAAAATTTGTCATAGGAATCTTCATTAGAAGGTTCATCTCTTTAAAGAAGAAAGTGTCTCGCTACGAATACAACCTTGAATGGGATTAAATATTTGGAAGAATGATGGTATGATGATAATGGAATGCAACATGTCAAAGGTGATTGAGTCATTAAAATCAGATCACGAAGATGGAAAATAATCAATTACAAGTACAATACCATTATGAAGAACCATGGCAGCCAAAATACTAAGCACTACACGTAGGTATCCATGGGGTATGTATGATAATTTTTATTTTCAATAGTCCATCATAATATTTCATAGGGTTGAAGTTATGGGTTTATATTTTAAGGAAACCCTAGTATTTAGAAATTGTAATCTTAAGGTATTGTTCCCTATGATTTCTAAAGTTTGTTAGATTTCTAGGGCATGGGATAAACTCTAGAATGGCATAAAGAGATATGACTATGATATAGGGTTTAAACTTATGAAACCCTATAATGACCTCGTGACTTCATAAAATGATAGAAAGATAACTTGACATCATGTTTTGGTATGTATTTTTCTTGGGGTACTTGTTAATTGATATTGTAGGTACAAGAAGTAAAAGATGGATGGGATAATCCTTCGAAAGGCATGATGAAATAAGGGAACTATAAAGAACCTTAGAAACTATTCATGATATATATGGGTACCAAGAAAAATAAAATATTAAATACCTCTTCCATGATTGAAGAATGATAGAATGCGTCATAGTAATAAGGAATCATGTTAAGCAAGAGCTCATTTCATAGTTGGAACAAAAGTATACATATTGGTAGTAGTCATCATAGGACAATGTAGCCCTTGGTAACCTCATTAGAAGAATAAATAAAACTTATGCAAGAAGGAATTCATATAGTATAGATATCATCATACATTATTATAAAGGAGCTTTTGTAGGGCAAGGATCTCAAAATCCTTCATAGGAATCTTCATTAGAAGGTTCATATCTTTGAAGCAGCATGTGTATCCTTAAGAATACAACCTTGAAGGGGACTAACTATTTGGAAGAATGATGGTATAATGATAACGGAATGCAACATGTCAAAGATGATTGAAGCACTCTCAATCAAGGAAAGGAAGTTGCAAAAGGAAGTCTGGATCACCAAAAGAATAAAATATGTATTTATGCATATGTTCAATGAGTCAAGTCATGTCATTATAAAGTTGATAATAAGAATCCATGCTCTATCTAATGAGCATGATCAAGGGAAAATAATCTCTTTCATTCAAAGGATGCATGAAGGTATGGGTCATATGTTAACTAGATGAAACCAACATAATATCTCCTCATACGAAATATGAGGTAGTTGACAAAATGAAGGAACTATGATTGGGAATTATTGGAAATTAATATGTGAAAAAATAGAAAGGAAGATATTGTTAGTAATTCAACTATGGAGAAGGAAATACACATCCAAGAAATCAAAGGATTTAACTATGATATCACCAACAGAAAGATATGAAAATCCTGATGATTTATGAAAAAGAAAGAGACCCTTGAAATTGTAAATGTTTTTGGAGATGTGTCAATCTATATGAAGAATATTGATATAAACAAAGATATTCCATGATGAAATACCATCACAAAGGTAATTTTGATTTAATGCTAATTTTCTATTTTTGAACAATCTCTGGATGGGCTTATGCTAGAATTGTAAGTGAAGGACTGTAGATGTGATCTACAACTGTTATTTGTGTGCTGGGATGAAAGATCCTGAGGGAAATCAAGACATGAGGTTGATATCAAGATATGAAGGAAGTCCAGATATGGACTAATGAATCACTTTCTAATGAAATAAGGATGACATGAATGACATGATTCATGGATGAAAGTAATGAATGTTCTATGATGCATGAAGAATTCCTAAAATGATGTAGGCTACATAACAAAAAATAAATTGATGACAGCGAAAGGGGGTTCTGCAACAACTAGTTGTCCCATGATCTCATCCTAGGGTGATGTTGCAAGAAAGTCCCTAGTCAGGAGAGAACTTGATAATGTCCCTGGTTAAGAGGGAGCTTGGGTACATTCCTCTTATACGAATGGGTACATTCCTTCATTGGAATGGCAATAACCTCCCTAATTGAGACGGATAGAGAGGCACATCATTCTTGTCTACGCTTTGGAAGAAATAAAGGATGATTTGGTAAGCATATGGAATCTAAACTCTTTGAGGATGTGGTAGGGCATCAAAGGTAAGGTAGTCGTAAAGGAGTGATATTATTCAAGGAATGGGAATTGAAGATAATAATAATTATTGTGGAACATACTCTTAGAGAACCAGGGCGGGGTATGTTACAAGAGAGATAATGACGAGGGTGTCTACAAATCATTGGCCTCTCCAGCATTGTGCTATGATCTTGTGCAAATATAGAGTAATTAGTCAAGGAATTTCTATGTGAAATTGTTGTATGATATAATGCTAAAAAAATGGGTTACTAATGCAAATCTTCCTATTAGAATTCTTAATATTGAGAATGTGCAAGTACCTTGTATGGATTATGAATACCTCCCTATTTAGGAGGGAGTGTTAAAATATGTAATTAGGTTTGTTCTTCATAGCGACATATGTAATAATTACTTTATGTAATTGATCTAAAGAATCTATCTATATATATATATATATATGCTAGAGGCATGGGTTTCATGCTCTTAGGATTGGTTATTTAGTCATAACCTCAATCTAGTAAGTTTCATGTACTGAAGACCCATTTGGGCATGTTACATATTGCATAGAAGATTTTGTTTTAGTTAAATAGAGTCAAATAACCTTCTAAGAACAAGTCCAAATGCAAGCTACAAGTGGCCTCAAGACAACAATAAGTCATCTCCAAGGGAAGTGATACGAAGAATATGAAGGGAGAGTGAGGAATATAAAAGAAGAGCTCAACCTCATTTCTTAGGGCATCGACTACATTCATGAAACAAAACTAAGAACTCTAAAATTATTGAAGAAAATATGAGGACAAGTGAGGAAGAAGGGAATATGGCCAGGATTGTGTTTTTGGGAAAAAATATCTATACATTCAAAGTGTTCCTAGGGACTCATCTATCCTAAAAAAAAAAAATCGATCAAGAAGAAAACAAAATAATAAAAGGAAGTTGAAATACTTAGCCTAGAAGAGGAGAAAGATAATAATGTCCTAGACTATGTTTTTGGCTCAACCTATTCACACATGACAAAAATGAAAAAACTTCATCTGCTATCATAGAATCATAATGTTACAATTATCATTACTAGCAAATTTTTTGGGTAAAACGATGTCTCCATCTCAAGCCGAGTTTCGAGGGATGCAAGGTGAAGACAAGTAAAGAATATGGAAGAGGAAGTTGACCACGTTTTTCTCTCATGTGCTATCCTAGGGTTTTTGAAGAGATCAAAAAGTTGTAGTAAAGAAGAATCCAAAACATACAATCAAGGTTCACGTCAAAAATCATGATATAAGGGAGAAACTTAGTCGAATTTTCTAGAAGTCAATCTCTATAAGAAGAATTGTGACTTGGCCATGGGGGGGTTATTTGATCAAGGGTCTAGGTCATGGAATTTGTTAATTGAAGATTCTACAAGAATAATATTTCTTCTAGGTTTTCTTGTAAAATTGGAGAGCTTTAGGCCCTAAATGATGGCCTACATCTTGTGTCATTTGTCTTATTTTTATTTATGGTTTGGTAGTTGTTTGATGAATAAGGACACTAATAATAAACAAGTGAAATAAGAAGCTAATCTAAGAAGTCAAAATACACCACACGAATTTATCAAAAATAGAAATCACCTACACTTGCTGCCCCTAGATTTATCAACAAGCATATCCATAAGATTTATAGATTTGGGAAGAGGAGTAACCATTATTTTTAAGGGAATTGGTGAGGTGAGCTTCCTCCAGGGATAAGATTTGGGGATGAAAAATTCTAAGCCGTCAAAAAAAGAGGGCTTTTAAGACAATATCTTTTTGAGCCCATTTTTTATGAGAGTTTGCGTGGAGGCATTGGTGGGTGTGATTTTCTTCACGTACACCTGACAGGAAAGCGATCCATCATAATTCCAAGTGAGAAGGAAATTGAGAAATGGAACGGTTGAGTGTTCCTCTAAATCCATAGTAAAGTGGATATGTGAAGGTTGTTAAGGTGGTTAAGGAAGTATTGAAGAGAAAGAAGCACATGTGGCTAATCACCCAAAGTATCATCAATAAATAGATACCATCATTTAGAGAAATAGAGGGAAAGACAATATCCCATTGTCGTGAATTCAATCTATTCATAAAAGGTTCTTTAAAAGAGAAATAAATTAGTGTTTAGGAAGATTTCAATGAGATTAAGGGTTTTGGTGTCCAAAAAATTCAAGATTGAATCTAATTTTTCAAGAACATGAATGTTTGTATAGAGGAAAACAACATCAATGCCAAGCATGATGTCATTAGGGTCAATATTGATTGAAATGGGTTTAAGAATTAATTGGGAAGAATCTTTAATAAAGGAATAAGAGGAACCAACATAGGGTTGTAGTTTATCAACAAGTAATTGAGAAAGAGCATGACTAGGGGTTCTAATGGAACTCAGTACAAGTCTTAAGGAGGCTTACTTTTTGAAAAAATATTTGGCTCACCATATATTATATTGGTAACCTAGTGAGGATGAATTAGCCATTTTTGTATGAGGATCAATAGACAAGGAATTTTTAGCTTTAATGAAAAGGTATGTATGATATTTCTAGAGATAAGCTTGTAAGAAGAAGAGAAGAGGAGCTCAACAAGTTTGGATTCATATTCAAGTTCATTCATTATAATATAGGAATTCCTTTTATCCACTTTAAAGACTAAGATGTTAGGATTAATGTTAAGTTCATTAGTGGCAAGTACCCTACTTTTAAAAGGTTAGGTCATGAGGATGTTGTGCACTTAGAAATTCTTACACATTCTTGTCTAATCTCTTCCACCTCATGAGAATGTAAACTATTAGTAATGGATTTTATGGTCCACATAATGTCTTCCATGGGGATCTTATTAGGAGAAAGGTAATAGTTAAATCATTTTTCAATTACCTTATATTGGGCGGGGGGTGGTCAAGGTGAACCAACGATAGATTTACCACTGTGGAAGCATAGTTGAAGGAGAAAGTGGAGGTGTGGTATTTCAGTTTAGGATTTGGCACGGGTTCAAAAGATGGATTTAAAGAAGAAGAGGTGTTATCTTTCAATTTAAGATTTATAAAAGGAACTAGGAATGGCCTTAAAGAGGAAGAGTTTTTGAGTTTCAATTAAGGATTTGGCATAGGCTCAAGAGAAGGGATGAAAAGGGGAGAGGGAAGGTTTGAGGACGGTTGAGGCAAAGGAGAATAATTTTATGAAAAAGAGGAAGTGGAAATAAAGGGTACAATAAAATTAGGGTTAGCATTTGAAGTATTATGGGAGGAAGTAGATGAGGGCAGAGAACTCTCAAATGAATTAAGAACCATTTTGTAAGGGAAAGTATAACAATTAGAGGTGATTGAGGTGGAGAAAAGGAAAACATTTGAGGATAAGGAGAGGGTTGGATCAATATTGCACTATGAAGGAAATGAGGCCTAGACATGTAACTTTATAGATGATTCATTGAATGTGGTAATCATAGAATCAGTTAAGGTTTGATGTGGTGAAATATGGACAAAAGGAACCAATCTGGAGCTACTTCACAAGTTAGAGTTTGGTGAACAAAAATTAAGAGTGAAAGATGAAGAGGTTAAAGAGTAGGAATTAAAAGAAAAATAGGTATCAATAGAAGGAACTAAAGGCCATTATGAAGCTAAGTCACTTAATATAAGAGAATTGAATAAAGGAGGGGATATTATGGGTTTTAATGGAAGAATAGAGTTAATGGAAATGGGTGCACACGCCTCAAGATCAATAGGATTAGTCAAGGAGGAGGAAAGTGGTTAAACCTAAGGATAGTTGAGGGAAATCCCAGTGAATCCATATGCACGTGATGATGATGTTTCGATTAAGTCATATTAGGATTCAAAAGAGTAGTCTATAGATTGAAAAATGACAAATCAAAACCCATGATTATATACAACTCAGAAGTGAGATCTGTGAGTTTCCAAAAGTGAAGAATTATCACATTGGAGGTGACACGTAGTTACCCTAATATCATAAGAAAAATTGAAAGACTCTAGAAGATCATAAGTAGAAATGATAGAGTACTCAACAATGTTGGTAGAATCGATTAAGGATGAGGTTGAAGGGTTGGTGAAAGAATGAAAATGGTCAAGGTGACAGTGTTTATTATATAATAAACTACTAAAATTGTTAATTTACTTAGCAGTTGATGATTCAAAACTAGATCAAGTAGAGGAAAAGAACATACACTCAATCTGATTCTAGATTTTCAAGGGGAAAGTAACAGAGAGATTTAAATGAAGCTTCAATACCTTATCTAAATTTTGAGAGATATCAAATGCAATAAAATGATTTTTTTCCCGAAGTAGAGTGAAACTAGTCCCACAAAAGGTTATATCAGTGTCAATTATACATCGAGTTTGATGCATACGACTAAAGGAAGGAAATACTTAAGATTCACAACATCACTTTAAGAAAGTAATATCAACCACTATTTTCCACATTTTCTCGCCTAAATTCTCGAACGTTAGAGTCTCATTCAAGCATTTTTTTTTTTTGTAAGTGAGAAGTTTATATTATATAACAAAATACAGTACAAAAAATCTGCCGTGGCAGATCGAAAGCAGGGATGAACAATAAACCATAACCAAACACATGCTCAGAGAGTTCAAAAAAAGAAAACTGCATGAAGCACACCACGCAGGGTGGCTCAAGCTGAGCTTATTCCTATAAACCGAGACTGCTGAAACCTTACATTTCATGACATTATCATAGACAGACTGAGGCCGAAACCTAGATAAGGTCGAAGAAAACAAAAAAAGGGACTACCCTAGATAAACTTTCCCATTTGACTGATGGTGTCCAGACCCATCTGTTGCCTGTGACTGTCCATCCTTGCTTGCACGGCTCCCATCGATTCGTTCTCCTGCACCTCAGTTGTGGCCGGTTGTGGAGTGCCAGGAGCAGGGTTGATAGTATCTCTAAGAAGCCTTATGAGCAGAGTGAGCTTCCTGTTGACTTTTTGAACGGTTTCATGCACAGTGGTGATTCGGCCATCCAACGAGTTGTTGTAGTCAATAACTTTTGCCATCTAAGCATCCGTGAGGTTCACTTCAGTCACGATAGGCTGCTTTTCCTTCTCGACCGATTCCAGAGCTTTGACGATGAGCATCTTGGTTCGCCAACTCTCTGCCTTTGTTATAACAAACTGAGTAGCCCTTTTCGAGGGGGTTCCTGGATCCTTCAACCAATCCACCTCCTCTGCAATCTCCTCCTCCATGCGCCCTTCTTCCGCCCGCTTGACCTTAGCCTCCAAATCAGCAACCTTGCGCTTGTTCTTAGTTGTTGCACGGGTTTCATAGCCTCTCTTCGCCTCTAGGAGGTCCTGATTTGCAGCAGCACAGCGACATCCTCCCGCGTCCATATCTGTCTCTCTATGCTCCTCCCAGCTAATGCAATTACCGTTCATAGATGCGCGCTCGACACTATTATGAGAAGTTGTGGAGAAAACAGGGGAGATACCTCCTGCTTTATAGTGTTTTTGTTTGTGAACCTTCCTGAGTTTAGCCTTAATCCCACTGTAGGTAGGGGTACTGTTGTAATAAATTTGATTGAGGTTCACACAAGCAAGGTCGTTGCAGGTCGAATTAGAATGGAAGTGGCTGCTCATAATCCAATTAGCCTTATGCCAAGTGTCCTGTACGTTTGATTGGCTGCTATTGTTGATGGTTGTATTGGACATACCCTGTTTGCCTGCATATCGGTTACTCATGCGCTGTGCCTCGATTCAACCCACCTCTTTTGAAATCAGCATAAATGTTATTGATGTCTTTCTATACGGATCCCTTCCAAGTGTCTTGATTTTGATATTGTTGATGCTATAAGTTCTGTGGCTCGATATGTAATGATCGATCATCTGGCTGGCCTACCGCCGTGAGGAGATCCACCTCCCGAGAAGTTTTGTCATTCCATTGCTTTGGTGATGATTACTGCTGATACCGGTTTCATCAAAATTCTGGTGCTGTAACCTGACGCCGTCACCAGCTAGGTTGGATCAGCTTGGTTTGAATCCTTCTCTGCCAGCTGTGCACATGTCACCTTGAGGATTGGGCAGTCTACCTCCTGCCAACAACTGTTCGTAATTAGGTTCGGGTTGTCAGCACCATGGTTTGCCAAGAAATCTGCCAACCCATTCGCCTTTCTTCTTACTGATTGGAAAACTATGCCTCTCCTTTCTACTAACATCTCTGCTATACTTTCAGTTGCCTTAGCCAGCCTCCAATGTTTGGTTACCTTACTGGTTTTTGTGCTTGCTTGAAGGCATTTAGCTGCCGAGATGGCCAAGGAAGAATCCCCCTCCACTATGACATTTCCTCGTCTAATGGTTCTTAGAATCTTTAATCCTTGCTCAAGCACAGCAAACTCTGCTTCATTGTTTGTGCATTCTCCCAGCGCCCTGCAATAAATATGGATTATGTCTCCATCTTGATTCTGAATGGTGCCTCCGATACCTGCTATACCTAGATTGCCCCTCGAAGCCCCGTCAAAATTCAATTTTAGGCAGCCCTCTGGCGGCCGTTGCCATCTTTGAAGTTGCGATGAGGGATGTGCTCTGTTTCCCCACGTTGGTTGATTTCTGGAAGCCTCCAATTGAAACCTCTTTAATATGCGTAAGTCCTGTTCCGTGGGTTTTTCATTCGAATCTGCTTTGCATTTTGCCTGTATTAGCTGTCTGATGTTAATAGTTATAGATTCTTTTGCGAATTCTATGTTTCTGACTTCCTCCATGAAAATTCTTCGATTCCTCTCTTTCCATATTGTCCATGCTATAAAGCCCAGGGTGCATTTCCATATACTATCCACTCTGTGAATTCTAGAAAAGTTTCTCCTCCAGTTGATGATGGTCTCCTGAATGGAGTCCCTGTTCCGATCAGATGCTTCCAGAATTTCTTCCATCCAGTGCCAAAGCTGGGACGCCCAATCACAGGAATTAAAAAGATGATTCATTGTTTCCGCCTCCTTCAGGCACATAAGACATCTATAGGGTCCCCTGAACCCTTTTTTCAATAGGTTTTCCCATGTTAGAGTTTTCTTCTGCATAAGAAGCCAAAGAAAAGTTCTAATTTTCGTCCATTAAAGACTGTCCCAAACTTTATCAGTCCAACACATAAAATCAAGCTGTTCTTCCCTCTCTATGATGCTCCTTGCTTCTTTTAGGGAGAAATCCCCGTTGCCTTTCGGTACCCATCTAGGCTTATCATTTTCAGCAGCTATTCGAATTTTTCTCTTGAGAATTTGTTTATTTAAAACTTGAATGGTTTCCTCTATGTCTTCGTTGTGGGTGGGGTTGAAAATAGTCCATTCCCTCCACTCCGGGTCTTCACTGGTTGGGTTCCAGTATTGGTTGACTCTGAAATTTCCCTCATTTTGAGTGTGTTGCCTCAATGGTTGGAGTAGAGGGGTGTCTAATTTCGGGGACTACTGCCAGGCATCCTCCCAGAAGAGTGCTTGAGTTTCATTTCTTATCTCCCAGAAGCTATAGTCCTAGACAATATTGTTGTTGGCTTGGGCATGATTCCATATTGGTGATCCGTTGGGGGTTTCCTGCATTCTTATTAGTTATAGATTGGAGCTATTTGGCCTGTACTTTTCCTTCCACAGAGTGGCCCAAGGTAGGGTCGTGTCCAAGATCCACTTCCACCATATTTTGGCTCCACAGATTCTGTTAACCACTGAGGGATCAGCCAAGTTTAGACCTCCCCTGTCCTTAGGTTTACACAGTTTCTTCCATGCAACCAGCGACCATTTCTTCTTTTCACTGTTTCCACTCCATAAGAAGGAGCGCTGGATGCTTCTCATTTGATCTAGGATTCCTTTCGGAGCAGGCAAAATCGAAAGCATGTACTGAGGGATAGCCTGGAAGACCGCTTTTGTTAGAATTAATCTACCTGCAAAATTCAGAGCCCTGTTAGTCCAATGTTTGCATTTCCTCTCCATACTGGCTAGGACTTTCTCCCAGTGAACCTTTTGCCACGGTTTGAGAGTTAGGGGGCGCCAAGATATGTTGAAGGTAAGGAGCCAATTTTAAACCCCAGTAGCCTAGAAAGATGAGATTGGATAGCCTGATGCGTGTTGAAGAAGAATATGGTGGATTTGGAAAAATTTATCTCCATTCCCGAAGCTTTTCTAAAAATATTAAGAATGTCTCTACAAGCCAAAGCTTCTTTAACTGTGGGGGTACCATGTAACATGGTATCATCCACAGATTATTGATGAGTGGTGGCTGGATTGGATCTGATAGGTTGCAGACCTCTAATTTGACCTTCTGCTTTTTTCTTTGCAATTAATCTGCTTAGGCCCTCAATTAGAATGACAAACAAGAAAGGGGATATAGGGTCCCCCTGTCTGATGCCTCTGGAAGGGCTGAAGGGAGCAGTGGGGGCTCCATTCACAACGATAGAGTATCTAGGAGATTTAATGAGGGCTAAAACCCATTTGATCCATTGTTTACTGAAACCAAAAGCCTCTAAAACTGCTTCCAGGTAAGACCAACTTACCTTCTCATAAGCTTTGGAAAGATCTAACTGCATGAGCATTCCTGCTTCTTTCCGCGAATGAAGAGAGTGAATCATCTCCTGGGCAAGCAAAATGTTGTCTAGAATCTTCCTTCCTTCCACGTAGCCAGACTGTTCTTGCGAGATAATGCCAGGGAGGATCACCTTCAGCCTGTTGGCTATGACTTTTGAAATGATCTTGTAGATGACATTGCAGAGGGCTATAGGTCTGAAATTTTCTGGTGTATTAGCTTCCTCTACTTTGGGAACAAGAGCAATATAGGTTGAGTTTAGATATTTTAGGATCATTTTGGATCGTCTTGAGTCTTCCACGATTTCCCATATGTCTTGCTTTACAATGTTCCAGCAGGCTTTATAGAAGTTGATGGTGAACCCATCCGGCCCAGGAGCTTTGTCGCTGGGCATACTCCTAACTACCTCCTCAACCTCTTCCATAGTGATTGTTCTTCTTAGGGCCCAGTTCTGCTCCTCTGTGATTGATTTGGGTATGGCATTAGTTATTTCTTTGATGGCTGCCTCTCTGTTGATCTCTGGTTCTTGCACTATGCGGCCAAAGTGATCCGATAGTAAGGCTGATATCTCCTTGTGATTCCTAAGGAGTTCACCCTCACTATTTTTTAGTTCTAGGATTTTATTGGCACTTTTGTAGTCCATGGCGGATCTGTGGAAAAATTTGGTGTTTTTCTCCCCTTCCTTCAACCATAGGATTCTTGATTTTTGTTTCCATAAGGATTCTTCCTGCTTACATCTGTTGTGCCATTGTTGAGTAAGCTCTTTTTCTTGTGCACGGTTTTCCTCATCTCTGCAGCCTGCCGCCCTGTCCTTGTGAATTTGTTCTAGCTTGTGTTCGATGATAGCTTTCTCCTTAAATATATTTCCAAAAACTGTTTTGTTCCAGTGCTTTAATCTCATTTTGATGTTTTTTAGTTTCTTTTGCAGATTGAACATTTTGGACCCTTCTTCAACTAAAGGCTCTGACCACCATTTTTCCACCATAGTGAGGAAGTTAGGGTGTTCTATCCAGAACTTTTCGAACCTGAAGGGTTTGTTCCTGGGGGTCCCTTGAATCTCGACCGCAAGAGAGATCGGCCAGTGGTCCGACCCTCCGATTGGGAGTATGTTCGACTCAACTACCGTTCCATCTAATATTAAGCTCTCTGAGACTAAGAAACGATCCAATCTGGAGGATATTAACCTTTCACCCCCCCTTCGGTTGTTCCAGGTAAACTTACCATTTTTAGGGTAAACATCTACCAATCTTGCATTATCAATGAAACTTATGAAGACCTCCCCGTCCCTGTTTACTTTCCTGAGGCCTCCTTTTTTCTCCAGGAGGGAGGTGATCATGTTGAAATCTCCTCCCAAAATGAACTTTGTATCAGGGTGTCTTTCTATAAAATTGGTTAAAGACGCTAGGAAAATTATCTTGTCTTCTAACTTCTGAGGACTATAGACATTAATGCATAGGAAAGATGTAGAATTACCTGTGGGTTGCATTTCCAGTGCTAAGTAGTTCTTGCTTGCTTCAGATGTGAGGACCTGGTATCTCCTTGTGTCCCAAAAGGTTGCTAAGCCTCCTTCTTTCCCTTTGCTTTCGATCTCTAAGACCTCAAAATTTCTTCCTACCTTAACTCGTAGCTTTTCTAGGAGAGCTCTGTTGCATTTGGTCTCTTGTAGAAACAACATATCCGGGTTGTTTTTTTGCATTTGCCTCTTTAGCAGCCTTTGTTTGGCTTGGCTATTTATCCCTCTTGCGTTGCAAGATACAATCTTCATATTTAACCAATTTTTGGGAAGGACGAATACTCACTTAGCTACTTTATCTTACCTGCGTTGATCAACATCTCTCCAAGCTCCTGCAGGTGTTCTCCGCTTGACTTGTGGCCTCTACGACGTTTTTGCCTTGAGCCAGAGGTTTTTCCCAGTAATGCTTTATGGTATGGGATACTTCCTTTGATAATGCCTAACTTGTTCTTTTGTTTCTCTATTACTGCCTTATGCCGTGCTATGAAGAGGTCCTTGACCTTCCTGATTTCTTCCTCTAGTACTGCTTCAATCCCTTTCGCTCTCCATCTATCTACGAGTGTCGTGAGGTCCATGCCTTCCATGGCTAAGGTATCCTCGAGCTCCAGATCCTCACTCCCTCCTTCACTAGTTAACATCTCTGTTTCTTCGTCTGTTTCTGCTGTTCTATCCTGCATATGGATTTCACCATTGAAAGCTCCTTCCTCAGTACCTTCCCCTATAAGTTTTTCCTGTCCTTCTTGCCCTGCCTCCCCATTGGGTGTGTTCTTTTTTTCCTCCGAGTCAGTCTCTAGGTCTAGGAATTCAAAGGGGTTACTGAAGTAGTTTTTTCCTGTGTTTCCTTTGGTATTCCTTCTTCTATTGGCATGCTGCCTGTTCTTTGGTTTGATAAAGTTGTTCTTGTCTTTGTTGTTCTGTGCTTTGTCTTCTTCTACCTCCTTTCTGTTCAAAGGACAGTCCCTTACCAGATGTCCATGCTCATGGCATTTCCGACATCTGAAAGGTATTTGCTCATAGTCTAAAGCTTGAAAGTATTCCTCATCCCTGTACTCCAGCCACACACCTTCATGAAGTGCTCCTCACACATCCAGCTCCACACAGATTCTAGCATAGGTGGTATATCTTTTCTGCATGGTTTCCTCCGATGCTTTGACAAACGTTCCTAGCTTATCCCCTATTTTCTTTAAGGCATTCAAAACCCCAATAATCTATCGGGAGAGAGAAGAGTCTCATCCAAACCGAAACTTGAGTGAAGGATTCCTTTTCCGGGACGAAGTTCGGCTTCCAAGGTCTCATATATAAGCCTGCTGATGCTAGGAAATAAGGGCCACCTTCGAACACTCTGTCTTTATCTTCTAGACTTGTAAAGACTACTGTGAAGAATCCTTTGGCCCCGAGATGTAACTGCACATCTCCTTTCGGCTTCCACTGCTGTGTTATCCATTGGCACAGAGTCCTCTCAGATGGCCAGATTCCCATAAATTTACAAATGATGGCATGTTCAGCCATGTGCTCCCTATAGGTCTGGATTTCAGGGTCAGAGATTGTCACCCATAGGCTGTCTTTTTTCTTTGGCTTACATGCACTGCTGTTCACCGGGGTTCTGTTGGGGTTCGCGCTGGACTCCCCCTCCTTCTCCGATTGGTCCTTGCTTTTGTTTTTTGGCTCTTTGTCTTCTTTCGGTCCATCGTCCTCATTTTCTGAGGGCTGAGACTTTGCATCAGTTTTGTCTTGAGTGCGTGCACGGTTCTGCTTCTCTATATTCCTGATTTCTGTGGAATTTTCTGTCTTGTCAGACATCATTGGTGTCTTATCCTTTTTTTTCCCCCTATTCTGCATCGTGTTGTTCAATCCCTCTATTTTGACTCCTTCCTTCATGTTCTGTTGTTGTTTCTGCAGGATAACCTGCTTAAAAGAAGGGGTCCCACTGGACCCCTCTACTCCCATCCAGTCCGACAACAGTTGCCCCTTTCGAAACAATGCTACCAGTTTAAGTTTGTGGTGTTCCAGGCCTGTCACAAATGCTGATACGTAGGAACCCTAGCTGTGCAGCCCGCCCGCCATTATCGCTCCAAGGTCATCCTCATTCAAGCATTCTTCTCCATAGACATTTAAAATTAAAGTGTGTATGTTTCCGCAGTTGGTCATCATATTGCTTGTCAATTTTATGTAATTAATCATGTATAATGATTTTGATAGACTTGCCACCTATTAAAAAGAACAAAAATAAATCTTAATCAATTGGAGAAAGAGTACTTGAGGATTATATCAATAAAGTAGGTGCCAAAAAATAAGTTAATAATATTAATGTTCAAATTTTTAAAATAGAGTTTTTTAAAAATCAAACTAGTAAATATTCACTATTTTATTTTTGACTAAAAATACTAAAAAATACTAATTAAAC
>APFE030057815.1:1498-11894 GCA_000404065.3 Pinus taeda
TTTATTTATTATTATTTTTTTCCTGAACTTTAGAAGCCATATTTTTAAGACTGCTAAGGAGGTGATAAGCTAGATTTACCTCATGCCCTTTTTGAAAAAGCATCAATATATGAACATGATAAAATGGTATTTGGCCATACCTACCTTCACAAGTGACAAAATTTTGAAAAATAAAGAGAATGTCCCTCCATTTTCTCTTAAATGCAGAAACTTGTGTGCCCTTTTTCTAGTTTGTTGTTGTCATTTTAGGATTTATTAAGAACTTCTTCCACGTTTCCCCTTTAATTTTCTAACTTTTAAACCAATTCTCACTAGTCCTAGGAAATTGAATAGCTTTAGATATGAAATATTATGTTACCTTCAATCAAATGTCTCCAATTTCTACTTCCACTCCATCAAAGGATCTAGTGAAGACCCTTGTTATCTCTACATCATATCCTTGAAATTTCTCTAAAAAAATTAACCAACCAACTTTTTGGAACCTCGCCTTGAATTTTGGATATGCTTATAAAAACTCAATCCCTATAGGCTCAAATATTAGTACATGTTCCATCCTCAACATTCAAGAAGTCTTAATCCTCAAATTCCTATTTTGTCACTAGTATCACAGGGTGTTAGTATGAAGTAGAGAATGAGTGATTGAAGAATGAGTGTAATGAAAATGTGGTAGAGAAATGAATGCGTTAGGGTTTAATGTCTTTAATGGAAATATTGATAGAAAATGCAATCCATCTTAATGTATAATCATCAAACTCTTAACCACTAATGAGACTAAAAATGGGGTTTCCAAGCTTCTTATTCAATTATGTGATGGATTGGGATCGATATTTGATGCATATGGAAAATAATACGATGTGGGTGATTATGAAATGGAATGTTATAATTTATTAATAATAATGCTTTCAATTTATGCCTCTTGAGATTAGCTTAAGTGTGAAATTTCCATGCATTCTATGTTTTATAGTTCCTTAAATAAAAGAAATTAAAATGTTTTCCTTATGTTACATTTGCCTAATTTGGATGGGTTCATCATGCTTGAAATAACATTGCTTGATGTTGTTGGATACATTAATGCTAGTATGTTGAAACATGGAAATTATGATAACAAAACATTGGTACTACTATATTATGCATGGGTTTTCCCTTTACAAGTCATTATTCTAATCCTAACACTTATCACTCTAATCCCTTTTACCATTCTCTCACCTCACCATACCCATGTCATTCCAAATTTCATGCCTATCGTTATGACTTCGCTTTTCCACCTTGTTAAATGATTGATCATTATTGATCATTGTGGTTTGTATACATAATCATTCAATGTCATAATTCCCACCTCTTCTAATCGTTATACCTTAAGAAAACTCCTTAGCTCACATTCCCACCCAAGATTCATTCTTGATTCCTAATTTCTTGATTGACAATAGAATTACCGAGACGGAGCAACTTGGATACTCCACTATGATAGTATAGGAAATCTTGGTGCATTAAGGCAAGAGCCATGGAATCCATAAACATTAGAGTGTTATCCTTAGTACAATGAAATTAAATTGACACTTTAAAAGTATAACTGCCTCCAACACTAGTGAAAGCACCTCCAACACAAGTATCCTACAACCATAACATGAAGCAACAAACCAATGTCTCCAAGGCAAGTAGATACATATATTAAAACTATAGCAGCACTCCAACAACCTCCTACATTAGCAACATCTCCAAGCTACACCACAACACCATTAGTATCTCACCATCCTCCTGCAGCAGTGGCATCTCCAACCAACACGTCATGTTTGGAAACCATCTCTGTAGCGGCTACAACATCACATCCACTAGGTCTAGTCATAGGATGTTGACATCAATGCCAACTAAGAAGACCATCATTAATCATGCATCCATCACTCATGCATATGACCAGCATCACTAAGAGCTCGTTGACATCAATGAAAACACCACAATTCCAACAACTTCATGGAACAAAGATTATATTTAGAAGTGTAGTAAAAATGGGTCACAAAAATATTGGGTTATGACTTTTAAACAATCTACAAAAAGGGGAAGAAAAATTTTGTTTTGGATTCGCTCTTGAGAAGGGATGAGGATGTGGAAGAATTTCTCTATGTCATTTCTATTATCCAACTTGATTGGATAACTGAAGCAATGTCTGGATGGAAAAATGAAGAAAAGGTATGGATACTCATTCAAAAGTTGTAGCAAAGGTTGTAAATGGGAGATGCGTTGTTTCTGGGAAAGGTGTGTCCCAAATCAGCCTAAATGAGTGGGCGAACCTCCCTCTCCTCTGCTAGAGGTGGAAAAGTCTCAAAGAGAGTAGAATCAGGGCTCATCACACATGGATAGAAAGGGAAATGGGAAAAGTCGTAGAATCAGGAGGCTAGGTCTGAGCTAGATGCCCTAATGCATCTTATACATTTATCTGGCAAAATGATTCACTATGGTACAAAGATTGCTTATATCTATGTAAGAAATCCCAACTCAAACAAAAGGTTCTTTTGGAATTGCACACCTCTCTTATAGGAGGAAACTCAGGATTTTTAAAAACTTACCACGGGGACAAGAAGGAAATTTTTGGGGATGGCCTTAAATTTGATATTTAGAAGTTTATGGCAGAATGTTTGGTTTGAAAAAAAAAATAAAGTGGCAAAAATTAAGACCCTGGGTATTTTACAACCATTATACATTCCATGTCAATGTTGGGAGGAAGTCTCAATGGGTGTTATCATATGTTTACCCAAGTCTAATGGAAAGAGTGTTATCGTGGTGGTTTTTGATAGACTTACCAAGTATGCAAACTTTTGTGTACTATCTCATCCTTTTAAAGCTAGTACAGTCGCTACAAGCATTTGTGAAAACAGTTCAAAATCAACATGGAAACCCAAAGAGTATTGTAAGTGACACAGATCCCATTTTCACTAAAATTGTTTGCACATAATTATTTTCTTGTCTTCATACTCAATTATCTCATAGCTCATCTTATCATCCTCAATCTTATGGTAAATTAAGATAGTGAACAAATGTTTGGAAGGATATCTTTTTTTCTTTGTATCGAATAAAAAAACACAATGGTTCAAGTGGTTACATCTGCCAAAATGGTGGTATAAAACTTCCTTCCATACTACAGTAAAAATGACACCATTTTTGGTGCTTTATAGATACCATCCACCATTTATCACATCATCTTTAAGAGACATTTCTAAGGTTCAATCAGTCGAACATCACATCAAGCATCAACATGTTCTCCAAAATTGATCATGGTGATTATTGTATGTATGGTTTTAGCCATAAAAATACCCAATCTCCCGCATCAAAACTTCTTTCACTGCAATGCTCAAAATTTTCAGCTACTAATGAAATCAGACTGAAAACAATAAACACAATTTTCTTCTACTCAATCTGCATAAGAGAAAATATACAATAGAAACACATGCAATCATTCAAACACAATGAACACAAAAAAATTCTAGGGAACCCAACTAGGAAAAACCCATCCTCTATTTTGTATTATATCATATGAGAAAATGATCAATTACAATGACAGCTTCAATCCTTGAATCTCAACCTGCACTACAATATTGATCTCCTGCTCTGACCTAACACTTAGCCAAAATAGGCCTCCAACTTCCTCCTATTTCCTTGCGCAATTCCTAAGGAAATTAGCTCACTTTCTACATGAAAAAACATTGTACACTCACTAAATACAACAATAAATACAATTATGACTTTTCCTCCACTCAACTAGTTAGTTCTAATTGCATGCATGATTAGGGATTTTTTTGGTAAATTGACTAGTTAACTGAGATATCAGTGAGTTAGCAGCAGTTACAACTACTCAAATGAACTCATACTGACTCTATTCATGACTAAAGCTCAGATAACTGAGTTTCACTAACTATAACTATGCTCAATTGATAAATCTTAGAAATCAACTTATTCACAACTCTACTTCTTGCTCACAAACTTGAATTGACAGACTTACCTAAGTGACTTGGCCATGTCACACCTACTAACTACAACTCAAGTCATCCTGCTGATGTGGAAATTTGAATTTCCTCATTTGACTAAGTCATAAGTCAAATGAAGCCTTTTCTTACTATGATTTAACACTCCTTCTTAGTAAGAAAAGGGTTCTGCACAACCCCAATCCTTCTCATGTGGAGGAATGTACTGTAACAAAACAAACACTCCCTCTCACTATTATTGTCGTTGTTACAACAACTACAACTGAGAAGCATCCAGAATACTGAATCAACTATTTCTTTGAGCTATAATTATCTCCTGAGTGTCTGACTACTACTAGCATTTTCAACTATTGCTCATGATTTGACTGCATCAACTGACATTGATCCTTCTGCTACTAAATATTGTGGGACCATGTAGCAAGGCTAATGATCCATGAGAAGAGTATATTGCAACTGTTGTTTCTCTCCTATGGACCTTGCCTAAATATTTTCAACTGGGACTAAGGCTCTACATCACCCCACCTCACTCCTAGAGGTATATTTGCATACAAATTGGACTCTAATATACTCATATTGTTGTTGCTATAGATTTGTTTTTGCTTTTGAACTATTGTTGCAACTACTGCAATAATGAGTCTGATCTCCCTAGATCATGAAGTACTGGTTTCCATAGGGTCATTCCCTCTAAAACTGAACTCCCTTTTAGTCTTGATCTCCCTATGGGAAATCTCTCAGCTACCTCCTAGAAACTCGCATTGTACTCCTCCACTAGAGAAATTCTTGCACCATAAATATGTTATTCAAAATTTCTCTGAGAGACGATCAGGAACCTAGTTTTTATCTAATTTTCAATAACTTTGATACCATGTAAAAATAAATCAAAATTTTCAACTGCTAATGAATTCAGACTGAAAACAATAAACACAAATTTCTTCTACTCAATCTGCAAAAGATAAAACACACAATAGAAATGCATGCAATCATTCAATCACAATGAACACAGGATTTTTCTTGGGGAACCCAACTGGGAAAAAGCCCTCCTTTATTTTGTATTATATCAAACGAGACAATGATCAATTACAATGACATATTCAATCCTTGAAGCTCAACATGCACTGTGATATTGATCTCCTACTCTTCCTAATTTGACCAAATCCTAGCCAAAATAAGCCTCCAACTTCCTCTTATTTCCTTGCACAATTCTTGCTCCTAAATAATAGGAAGCTCTTATTTCCTTGCACAATCTCTGGGGAAATTAGCTTATCTGCTACATGAAAAAATATTGTACACTCACTAGTATACAATAATAAATACAATTATTCCTTTTTCCTCCACTCAACTAGGCAATTTGAATTACATGCATGACTAGGGCTATTTATAGTAAATTGACTAGCTAAATGAGAGATCAATTTGTTAACAACAGTTACAACTACTCAATTGAACTCATACTAACTATATTCATGTTGAAAAAATGTAACACGAAAGGCTCAATTTTACTTTAGCATTACTCAAATTGATTAAATCGAATTTCCACATTAGCAAGACAACCTGGAGGCAACTAGTGTGACATGGATCTTGTCACTTAATTAGCTCAGTAAATTTGAGTTAGAGGACTTGGAGTTCAGTTATGCATGTGTGATTTATAAATATTAGTAATCTAGTTCATTTATTTTCATTTGTATTTAGTTAATTGACCTCTAACTATTGTTGGACTCAATTGAAGGTTAGTGGTGTAGTGGGGCAACAATCTAACTCTTAGATTTGTCAGTTAACTAATCAATAAACCAAAAATACATAGTGCATGCAAGGAATTTTAATTCCTCGGTTGAAGTGGAGATGAGAAGGAAATGTAACATCAATTGTAAACTATTTTTGAGTGTACAGGTGTTGCATGCAGTCAGTGATCAATCCTTGGGAATTGCATAATCAATTTGGAAGAAATTATTATATTTTAGGGGTCAATTTCCTCAAGGTTTATGAAATGAAATAGGAGGATTGGTGGGAAAATAAGTGGCTAAGCATTGGCCATAGTTTCTCATTGAGCAGAGAGAACAATTATTTGTTTTGTTTGCTTGATGGGCCCTGACCCAAGTTCAAAGTTATCTGCACAAACCAACAAAACCCTAAATTATTGGCCCTTTCAGCAACAACGCGTGTAACGTGCACTAAAGTCTCACCTGAAGCAGCATTGGGGGATGACATAACCAGGTTTCTACATCCAAAGGTCTGTGTGATGGACTCAATTGAAGGTTAGCGGTGTAGTGGGGCAACAGTCTAACTCGTAGATTTTTCAGTTAACTAACCAATAAACCAAAAATACATAGTGCATGCAAGGAATTTTAATTCCTCAGTTGAAGTGGAGATGAGAATGAAATGTAACATCAATTGTAAGCTATTTTTGAGTGTACAGGTGTTGCATGTAGTCAATGATCAATCCTTTGGAATTGCATAATCAATTTGGAAGAAATTCTTATCTTTTAGGGGCCAATTTCTTCAACGTTTATGAAATGAAATAGGAGGCTTGGTGGGAAAATAATTAGCTAAGAATTGGCCATAGTTTCTCATTGAGCAAAGAGAACAATTATTTGTTTTGTTTGCTTGATGGGCCCTGACCCAGGTTCAAAGTTATCTGTGCAAACCAACAAAACCCTAAATTGTTGTCACTTTCGACAACAACTCATGTAATTGTTACAGATCCATTTAGGCACATCAACCCCAACTTACAAATCAGTACTATTAGGGCCCATAAAACCCTAATTTAATTGTTACATGCCTTAAATGAAGTCAACCATTAGAATGCCTCCTTCCCAAGAGATTCCATGGCTAAAATCATCCAAAAACTGCCTCTAAGAATATCAGCGCAGGCAGGCCTTCATCAAGGTGCACTGTAGTGCAGTCCAATACACTGCCTCGGTGATATGCAAGGCACTTGAGCCCTCTTTGGCCTGTTCTGGGCGAATTTGAGTGAAATTTCATTGGTGTTTGGGAATATTCATATCCATTAGATGCATCTAGAATTTTCCCAAGTATATCTACTCCTTTGGGCTTGAAATTGGATGAGGAAGGGAGTTAAGGAACATCAATCCATTTATCCCTTCCTCCCTGGAAATAAATTCTAATTTTGGGAGGGCATTCATTATCACCATTTATGGCATAACTTCATTCATTCACCTATAAAAAGACCACTCATCTAAGTGATAAGGGGATGGAAATCATTGAATTATAGGGAGATGTTGTTAGTATGAGACTTGAGTTGGTTTCAAGTATTGTAATGATGTCAAAATGTCTTGATTTTTATGAGGAGAGGATGGGATTGAACTGGAGGAGTGACACTGAATCAAGAAAATTGGGTTATAACTCTTCCTTTTATTAATAAAGTGTTCAAATATTTTTCCATATGTTTGTATTGTTCATTGATGCTTTCATATGTGTATTATGAACTTGATTCCATTCTATGTTTAATCAATAGATCATTATCATATGCTTTGATTGGTTTTTGTCTTCTGCCTATTTGTAGGTACTTTTCAAGCAGATAAAGTACGGAAATGAGAGACAGAATTGGTCAAGGGAGATAAGGAGTAAATGAAAGCTACAAGTAGGCTTATTTACTATCTTATTTAATCTATTGGTTATAGAAAAGGTAGAGAATGCTTTGCACTGTTTTTCTAGACTTAGCTACTAGTCTAGGGGTTTAAGCATTTATCGGTAGACACTAAAACTTCCCAAAACAAATTGGAGACTCCACTAGGGAGCGAGCATCCATCTTAGTAGCTTATCAGCCTCTTAATACATTTCTACATACTGTACTTGTGGTCGTTGATTGAATTTCAGTCTTATTTCATTGAAAATTGAGTCAAAACTGTGTCAAATTGCCTTTAGAAATGACTTACTATCACCACCGTAGCCCAATGAAGGACATAGTGAGTTGTAATGCACTTCTCGCATAGAGCCAGTGCACTAAAGCGCATTTTCTCTCATTGTTGCCTGTGTTGATCCCTTGAGGGTCAGTTTCCCATCTAGGAACTGAAGTTTTTGCCAATTTTCTCCTATTTGAATGATTTGTTGAATGTCAATGATGTCTTGTCTCTGAAAATAATTTTTCATCTCCTTACCTAGCCCTACTTAGACTAGGTTTTATAAATGTTTCGTATGTATTTACTTTGTCATTTTCAATCTATAGTCGAAAATTAGTTTTTTTATCGATTGATCTTTCTCGAAAGAAAGTGTCGTAAAATCATCTTTTCCTTCAAAAGTTGAATTGTCGTAAAGTCTTCATTCATGAAAGATCAATTGATTTATGTGTGCATATGATTAGTACTTTCGTTAAGTTACATAATTCCTCATTTCTTTGAAAACGAAAGTGTCGTAAAGTCTTCCTTTCCTTGAAAATAAATTGTCGCAAAACCATCATTTTTATGAAAAGAGTTTATTGATTGATTGTGCATTAGTTTTCCTTTTTGTTCATTCACATTAAGGGAAATAAAAAAGAAATACATGCATGTTGCATTGAAAAATTTTGTGAATGCTTGAACAAAATAGCTAGGGAAATTGCATTAGTTGTGCTCTTTGCTCTTTGTCAAAAATCAAATTGCTCTATCCCTACTAGCTAAGGATTTTCATTGTTAAATTGAATGGAAAGAATGCTTATCATGACAGTTTCATTCCTAGGAATTGCAAACATACATCATGTGGTGAACCTTGAAAGGAAAATTCTAAAGAAGATCAACTCAAAATTCATCTGAATTTACCTCATGGAGCATTGTCACCTAACGAAAAACATTTAGAGGTCTAGGCTAGAGACGTGTTTCGGCTTCGTAAAACAAAGCAGTTGTCGCTAACTTGTCTGCAATACATCCCAAGTGTGATACCTCATTCCACGTACCTGAGTATATCGTAGCTCATCCACGTACCTTCAGGTATATGGGGTGGTGTTACAGTACGTAAAGTATAAGGGAATGCTCTCATTGTGCAGTTTTGCATTAGACAACGCTTATATGGATTGGGCCTCCACGTACTTTTGGGTATATATGGGAGGAAAACACTAGGTTTCTATCCATCCTTAGGTAACCGAGTTGGCCACCTTGTACACTATGATACACCAAACACAACATTCGGGGAGATTGCATGCCCGTACTTCTTGGTTCGCTAGGAGGTATTTTGTAGTTCACAATTGCTTGGTAAACCTTTTGCCTAGATTATCCCTCTTTTGTTTTGTTATGTTACTTTGATTAAAATAAATATAATTGACCGTGGATAACATCCTCCATGCTCCCTCCTTAGTTGATCTTAGGTTGAGACATATGGCGACAAATCCGGAGTCCACCGATCAAGGAATTCGTTTTGATGGGAATCCTAGTCCTTTTCCTTCTTTCGGAAATATTGGTGTTCCTTATATGCCTACATTGTCCCTTCCAGGAATTACCATTGGCTTGCTAGTATGGTTTTTTTCAACCTCCTTGGTTCAAAATGTCGTGATTTCTCCGCAATCGAGTACTCCCTCAACTTGGAAACATCAACCTCCAGTTGATCCCAAAGTTGACCCTTTTCCTTCTTCCTCGGTTGTTTCTTCCTCCCCTTCTTCCTCTTCGCCTGGTGAAAGTATTAGTACTAGTAACTAGTTGCCTAACAAGAAGAAGAAAGGAAAGAAGAAGAATAAGAAAAAAATTTAGCAGAGGGGAAAACAAGCAACCATTGCTTTGAATGCAACATCTAATGAGAAACCATCCATCAAGCCTCACAAAGTTTGATATCCATGCAAACTTTGAGCGGGAGACCATGTTCTTAAAAATTGTCCTTATACTCCTCAGATCTTAGAAGAATGGTCTTCCCATTCACATCTTCCTGTGTCATCCACTTCTAGAGATCATGTTGATGACACACCATCAACTAGTGGTAGTAAAATTCATGGAAAGAAGGGTAAAGTTAAGTTTCCCTGTACGTTATGTGAAGGGAATCACCCCATTCACCTTTGTCCCTATGTGGATGAAGCCAAAATAGTGTTGGATAACCATCCTGCTTCACCGCAGTGACTTCCACCTGGTTACAGGAAACTCTCCCTAAATCCTTCACTAGTTGAAGAATTTACTGACCAAAATCAATCGTTCGTCAAACCCACTCTCTCCGAAAGTAAAACATATGAGTCTATACCTGACCCAAATCAACAGGTCGAGGAAACAGTTGACCCAATTTCACCTTCAATTAATCGTACCTTTCCCGAAGAGAGTGAATATGATACCACTCAGGTTTTTTTTGTTTCTTTAGATTCAAATGAGCTTGGGGGCAATCCACCTATTCCATCAAGACAGGAGGAAAATTGTTGGGTTCCTATAATACTAGTGATTACCCCATTACTATGGTAGTTGTACCCCTTATTAATATTGTTGTGCCCCTATTGCCCCCATATTGTTATTATTGTGCCCCAT
>APFE030057816.1:0-22661 GCA_000404065.3 Pinus taeda
TAAAAATAGACTTTGTGCCAAAAATAGCCTGCGGGCCCACTTAGTGAAGGTGACTTCTTTTCACTAAGCTCCATCATCTTGCTGCATTTTCAACACTCCCTCTCAATAAGATATGGATTATCTGCAACCCCTATCTTGTCTCTGTGGTATTCGAATTTGCTCCTGGTGAGCGCCTTCATCAAGATATCAGCATCCTGATCCTCCGTGGCAACATATGAAAGTAACATGATTCTCCGCTGCACACAATCTCTGATATGATGGTACCTGATGTCATCCGTGAAGCCACATAGCTTCACTTCATCCTCCTATCTATACGACAATCCATATCCCGATGTGTACCAAGCACGAGGTGCTTGTTTCAGCCCATACAACGCTCTCTTGAGCCTGCACACATGCGACTCGCTGCTGAAGATCTCGAAACCTTCGGGTTGCTCTATGTACACCTCCTCCTCAATGACTTCGTTGAGGAACGCAGTCTTCACATCCATCTAATGGATGTGCCACCCCATCTACGCTAAGAGAGCAAGAATCGTTTGTATGGAAGAATACCTTGAAACAGGTGCAAAGGTCTCCTCATAATCGATCCCCTCTATCTATGAGAAGCCTCGGGCAACAAATCTTGCCTTGTACTTCTCCACACTCCCGTGAGCTGCCTGCTTCACTTTGTAGATCCATCTCGAACCCACCACTGATTTCCCCTCCGGTCTTGGGACAATCTCCCATGCACTGTTCCTGACAATCAAATCATACTCTTCCACCGTGGCATCTACCCATGCAGGATCCTCCACAGCTTCCTCGAAAGAGGATGGCTCAGTCACGACACATTTTCTCACAAGAGCCATGTATCCAGTGTACCGATAAGGTGACTGTCTCTATCTGTGCTCTGTTGTAGGTGGTCCTACAACCTTCTCTGCATCTTGAGCCAGTCGCTCAGCTTCTGTAGTGCGCTTTTGCCCTCTGATGGTTGGCGTTGCATGAGTGGTCGCTTCCACTCCATGAACTTCATCTTGTGGCTGATCCACATACTAAAGCTCATCCTTAGGAACTAATAGCTCCTCATTTGCATGCAGTGTAGCTCCCTCTCAAGCGAACACTTTATGGCTTTCTCCTCCTGAAATTTGATATCCCATCACACAACAGTATTGTGATTGTCTGGCAAATACACACGATAGTTGTGGGGCGTATCAGTGTACCCCACAAATATCCCTACCTCTACGGTTAGCTCCAGCTTCTTCCTGACATCCTTCGTCACATGCATGTAAACAGGAGAACCAAAAATCCTCAAATGGGAAATATCAGGTCTCTTACCAGAATAAGCCTCCTCAGGTGTACTCATGCCAAGTATCTTGTGAGGACAACGGTTCTACACATATACTGCAGTATTGCATGCTTCCGCCCACAAGTGAAGGGGTAGGCCCTGATCATGCAACATCACCCGTGTAGCACCCACGATCGTTATGTTCTTCCGCTCAGCAACCCCGTTCTGTTGTGGTTTATGGGGAGTTATGAGTTCTCTTCGAATCCCTTCTGCACTACAGAAGTCCTTGAACTTGCTAGAGATGAATTCACCACCATTGTCGCTCCTAAGAGCCTTCACCTTCTTCCCCGATTCCTTCTCGACCAGTTCTTTGAACTCACAGAACTTTGAGTATGTCTCGCTCTTCTTCTGCATGAAGAAGATCCAACACTTTCTAGAGAAATCATCAACAAAGATCACATAGTACCTATGCTTTGTTGTCGAAGCTACTGAGAAAGGTCCACACATGTCTACGTGCATTCTCTCAAGCATCTTCGTGGCACAACTATCCTTCTCGTGAAAGTTGGCTTTCACAAATTTTCCCAAAGTACACCCATTGCACTGATCTAACTACGCAAGAGTCCCTTTAGGAAGCCCAGTAGAAATCTGCTGCAATATCTTCAAGGTGCCATGGTGAAGGTGGCCCAATCTCCGGTGCCACAACTCGCCATCATCCCAGCTCACCACTCCTTTTTCCTTGCATGTCATTATTGCGTAGCCATCTACATGCAATTGATAAAGGTTCTTGACTCGAACCCCTATCTTTCGAGTTTCTCCAGTTGTCTTACTGCGCAGGAAAGCCTTTCCCTCGCTGAAAACAACATCATATCCCTTGTCTTCTAACATCGCCATAGAGATAAGATTCTTCTTCAATCCTGGAACATGCATAACTTCCTTCAATACGAAGGTTTTACTAGACTCCCTCTCAAAGTAATTGGTACCGATACCGGTCACACTGTATCTACCATCATCGCCCATCTCGATGTGCACTCCAAGATCTTTCTCATCTAGATCAGAAAACAAATCTCGATCTCCTGTCATGTGAAAAGACGCACCACTATCCAAGAACCATACCGATCCCATCACACTTGATACCAAGCATGCGATCAGCAAAAAATCCAGCTCAAACTGCAAGGCTAAGGCCTCTCCCTCTGCAGATCCAGCAGCTTGCTTATTTTTCTTCTTCTGCGGACAATTTGTGGCATAATGTCTGTGCTGGTGACAGTGAAAGCACTTCACCTTGGACATGTCCTGCTTCTTGCCTTTCGCACCGGAATGAGAAGATTTCTTGTTCTTCCCCTTCTTTGCTTTGGCAGCCAAAGCTCAATTTTCTTCATCAGATGCCTTTGATGAAGATCCATCCCTGGTATTCCGCCTGATCTCCTCTTGCTCAAGATCTGACCAAAGTCTCTCCCATCCTGGCAATTTCTCCCGACCATTAACAGAGTCCTGATAGGAATGCCAACTCTTCAGAAGACCGAGGAGAGCCAAGCTCACCAAGTCCTCATCATCGACAGTCAACCCCACACTTCCCAGCTTATCCTGACATTGGGTGAACTTCGTGAGATACTTGGGCATATTGTCACCTTTCTCACACTTTATGTTTCTGAGTTTATCCTTGAGCGCCAACTTCCCCTGGTCGCTCTTGATTTGGAATAGATATGTCAAGGCTTTCCACATCAAGTATGGAGAAGCCTTTACATGGAGGATGGAAACAATGTGATTCCTCACGCCCTCCAACAGAATCCTTCGACACTTTTCTATCTTCTTTTTCCAATCCCCGACTTGAGCAGCATCAGTAGGTTTTGGGACATCCGCATCTATGAACTCCTTCAACCCATTGTCATCTAACACTGCCTCCATCCTGTCCTTCCATGCAATATAGTTCGAGCTGCCTTCAAGGGCATACTCCAATGGCAACCTGTTGAAAGACATTTCAACTTTGACACCAAGAAAACACTGCTGCAAATTCGAATTCCACCAACTCAAAACTCAACCGCTTCTGATCTAAAATTCATGAGAACAAAGTATTTCATTTACAGAGATCGACTGTATGGGCATTCACTGGATATCTCACCTTCCAAAAGAAGGATGAATCCAGAAGCTACCTGGCCTGATTACAGACTCTGCCTGAAGAAATAAAATGTAAACACTTTCTGAATAATAGATCCGATGATCAATCCTCGCTTTGATATCCTGTAGAACTTTTTCTATAAATCAACCAGCTCTGATACCATATAGAAAATTTGAATAATATAACACTTATTCACAGAGATTATCCTGATTATATACTATTTGTGGAATGCATTCATAATACATAACCTCCTCTACGTTGATCATCAATTTTGCGGAATTAAGAAATAATCGCATGCGCACATTGAAACATCAATCACACATATCAACACAGTATATCACGGGGAAAGCATAAAGTTGATAACCCCCAACTATCTGTATATTATATTGATTGAGAACATGTAACAATACATAGTACAATACTCCTCGCAAGTACTCAATACTATCTCCACCTGTTACACACAAACTAGCTCAGATCTGAATCAATCACAGGTTCAAATCTCCTCCGTTGTTTGCCTGCCTCCACTACGCAATCCTTCATGAGAATGGATGAGAATTGCTGAAACAAACTCGTATTTCCCTTTTATAACACTACGCAATCCTCATTGGCAATCTCAATCCACTGATTGTGCAAATCACATGCACAACTATAATCACAACTAACAGCTGTCTTGCCCTTTCACTCACCTCTAACACTTGTCTCCACTGAACTTTCCATGCACTGAGTTAACTGATGTATTCTTCAGTTTATTTATGAGTTAAAAATTAGTGAATTAATTAATAATTAATTCAAACAACTCATCTCTCGTGTATTTGTTAGTTAGACTCAATACAACTAGTTCAACTAAGTCAAACTGAACACAACTCCATCAACTCCTCATTCAACTCCACCAAACTCAATCACTTGAGTTCTAACTGAAGTCCTTCATGCAATAGCTCAACTAACCCATAACAAAAGCGTATTTCCCTCTAGCAGTTGCATGTGCCACATCTGTAGCTTGAACTAAAGTTCTCCAAGAGAATATGATCATGTTTATAGTCCAAATATTATTAAGAGCTAATAATATTCCACTGTTCTATATTTAGACTGGCAGTCTAAAAATAGACTCTGCCCATATTTCTAAAAATAGAGGTCCATCTATTTTTACCAACATTACCAATCATCCATAAATAGCATCCTATAACTCATAGACCATGATCCATATGTCTAAAAATAGACTTTGCGCCAAAAATAGCCTGCGGGCCCACTTAGTGAAGGCGACTTCTTTTCACTAAGCTCCATCATCTTGTTGCATTTTCAACAACAGATGCCTGCAAGAGACGACTTGGTGGAGTCTTGATGTAGGAGGGATAGGTGGTATCCTATAAGTCTAGGAAGTTGTATGAGCACGAGTAAAACAATGTGACTAATAATCTTGAGTTTGCAGCTATTATCCATGCATTGAAGATGTGTAGACACTATTTCGTTTGTAGGAGGTTCGTTTTGATGAGCAACCATAGTGGGTTGAGATATATATTTTACCAACCGAATCTAAATGCCAGTCAATCTAGATAGTTGGCCACCCTTAGTGAGTTTGAATTTGAGATCAGATACATTAAGGGTAAGGAGAACATGGTTGTAAATGTTCTCAGTAGGAGAGTGCAGATGAACCATGTTGCAACAGTGAGCTTGTATAGGACAGATTTACAGGATCAGATATTACAGGCAAGACAACAGGATGATGGGTACAGGGAGCTTAGGCATAGGTTACAGTAGCAGGGTACAACTGATCAGTATGTGGACTATCATCTCATGGAAGATGGCTTGGTTAGATTCAGGGACAGGATCTATGTATCAAATGACAGTGGGATCAAGAAGCTTAGCTTGACGGAAATTCATTTCAAGCCTTAATCATGTCACCCAGGATACCAAAAGACATTAACAGTAGTGAAGAAGTTCTACTATTGGCCAAATCTAAAGAAGGAAGTGGCAGATTTTGTGACTAGATGTTTAGACTATCAGCATGTGAAATCAAAGAGTAAGCATCTAGGTGGATTGCTTTAGCCTATTCCAATTCTAGAATGGAAATGGGAGGTCATTTCAATGGATTTCATTGCAGTTCTTCTGAGGACATTGAGGCCGCATGATTCTATCATGGTTGTGGTCGACAGGTTGAGAAAGTTAGCTCACTACATTCCAGTGAAGACTACTTATTCAGCTAGTGATGTGGCATAGGTATTTATCAAGGAGATCATGAGATTTCACAGTTTTTCGAAGAATATTATGTCAAACAGGGATGCTAAGTTCACTTCCAAGCTTTGGAAGGAGTTGTTTGTAGCTTTGGGGACAAAGTTGGCCTTTAGTACAGTTTATTAGCCACAGACAAATGGACAGACAAAGAGAGTCAACAAGATTCTTAAGGATATGTTAAGGATGTATGTCATGCATAAGCATAGGTGATGGGAGGAGTACCTTCCGTTGGTTGATTTTTCTTACAACAACAGTTACTAGGAGTCACTGAGGATGAGTCTGTTTAAGGAACTTTAGGGGTGGATTTGTAATACTCCCATCAACTAGAGTGATCCAGTGAACAACTTATTGATAGGATACATGTTGGCAGAAATTTTTCCTGAAATGCAAGTTATAAAGAAGAATGTAAAGGTAGCACAAGACAAGAAAAAAAGTTATGCACACTACCAAAGGGAATTTAAGGAGTTTCAGGCTTGGGAGCATGTGTATTTGCGCATCAAGCCCAAGAAGAGCTCCTTGAGGATTGGATCATGTGCCAAGTTAGCACTATGGTATTGCGGACCTTTCGAGATCCTTGAGAGGATTGGACCAGTGGCCTACATACTTGCACTACCTGCAACAATGAAATTCCATATTTTTTCAATGTTTCATTGCTTAAAAGATATGTAAAGGATGTTGATCATGTTATTGATTAGTATGTATTATAGGTGGAACCAGAAGGAGAATCCCAATAAGAACCTTAGTGCATATTGTAGCAGAAACAACTCATGCTCTGAAATAGAGCAATCAAGCAATTTAAAGTGCAGTGGAAGCACTTTGGGCATGATGAAGCTACATGGGAGATGGTTGATCAAATGCGGGCTATGCATCCTTCATTGCTTTTCAGTTGAGGCAAAGCAGTTTTGGTATATGCATATATGTACATGAATGTAACTGCCACCATGAGTTGTGTTATAAAGCTCCAATAAGTGGTATGGCTGTCATGTTATCGTGTTTGTCATGATGGTTTTGCTTTTGAGCAAGTTGTTCATTGCAAATACTGCAACGAGTTGGGTTATAAAGATTCATGGGCTCTGTGTTTTAGTTTTCAATAGTTTTACTTGTTGTAGGTCTCATAGAAAACCGAGGATGGTGTTTCCCTAAGGGGGAGGGGTCTGTAACAGCCCCGGGTTAAAATTTCATGTAATAAAAGTTAATAAAGGAAAAATAAGACCAAGGTCAAGGGACACTTATTCCAAGATGAATCTTGGGAAAAATATCCTAGTGGGCATCAATTGTGTTTATGGCTAAGGGGAAATTGGCAAAGGCTTTGAAAAGAAAAAGAGGCATTAATTGGCATTTTATCTATGAAAATAAAGGAAAATAGGAAAAAAGGGAGGTGAAAGGTCACAGGTTGAATGTGACAAGGAAATTGAAGGAAAATAATGGAAAATGAAGAAATTAGAGGAATCAATAATAAAAATACATCAGAGCATCAGTTGGTAGCCTTTTGTCAGTTCATTTTTGGAGTTAGTCTCATAGAGGAGAAGAGAACCAACAAAAGAAGGGAAACAAACAAGGAAAGAAAGGACAATGAAAGCAAATGAAAGCAAAGATCAAGAAAAGAAAGGTTGGATCGAGAAGCTTCAGCAAGGATACTTGCAGGTAACGGATTGCATGTATGGTTTCCTAGCTAGTTTTGGCATTCATGGAATATGCATGTGTGTATTTTGGTTTCTTTGTTGTTGATGGCAAATATTTTGTCAGGTTTTGACAGCGCTTTTAGCCTTGTCTTGCCATTTCTGGATAAACATGGTGTGATGGGATTCTTTCTTTGTTGAGCTTTGGATTGTTTGAAGAATTTGGATCCCAGTGAAGTGGTCTCAGGAAAATCCCAAGGGTTGGAAGTGGGGATGGTTTTCTCTAGGAAGCCCTCAACAAGTGGGTGGAGATAAGAAAATTCCTCGAGGATGGTGAAGCAATTCTAATGCATCCAAGCTTGGTTTGGTTTTGTGATCTCAGGACCGGTTTAGGTGAAATCACAGCATGGAGAGGGTGGAGGTGGTTTAACCTTGTGGTCTCAGGAAAATCCCAAGGCTTGGAGGTGGAGATGTTTTTCTCTGGGAAGCCCTCAACAGGTGAGTGGAGATAAGAAAATTCCTCGAGGATGGTGAAGCAATTCTAATGCATCCAAGCTTGGTTTGGTTTTGTGATCTCAAGACCGGTTTAGGTGAAATCACGGCATGGTGAGGGTGGAGGTGGTTTAACCTTTGGATTCCATTCGTTGTTTATGGATGGTTTTATCCCATGAGATCTCACATTCATGCTTGGAATATGGCACGGGGGTTCTTCGTTGAAAGAAATATTTGGTTCAACCCAATCTATGGTCAGGTGGTACGTGGAAGTCCCTAACTTGGTTTTCTTTTGTATATTGTTACTACGAGCTAAGTTCATCTTACTTTGATGAGTAAATTTACTTGTTATTATGTGACTTTAATGGTTGTTCTCTCATTATTATTTATTTGGTTATATGCCGGTTATAAACATGGTTAATTGACATATCTAATTATGTCCCTTAACACATTTCTATTAATGAATGTCTAGATAATGAATGCAAGACCTGATTGGTGTTATGACAACTATTGTGGGAAGGCATTGTTCCTTCTTATTTATCCTCATATAAGTTTTCAAATCATTATGTTCATATTTTCATTCATGATCTGTATGTTGTATGTTCACCATGTGTTTGATGGAATGTCAGTCCTGGTTAGTAGATTTCAGGTCAAATATTGGTTCAAGTTTTGGTTCATAGGCTTTTTTTCTATGTCATTTATTATTTATGGAAGTTTAACTGAGTTCTGGGCAGAGGCCTGAATCCTGGCCCTAAATTTTTTTCTCAAAATTCAGGATCGCGAGCATAGAACTGACTAGAAAAGTCCATAGTCACATGGAGGCAGGCTTATCAGTGTGACTAGAGGGCTACAAACCCTTGCATGCCTTGGACAAGGAGTGGTTGGGGCTCTAGGTCAGTGAAAAAATAGAGTTATCTCAAGGGTTGGACACTTGGAGGGGTTAGGTTTCTCCTAGAAGTCTTGTAGCACCTGAGGGAAGTCAATAAGGTCTTAAGTTTCTAATTCCATTTCCTTAAGGTCATATAGGAGGTTGAGTTTTATCATAGTGACCCTCAACTCATGTTCACCCTGGGAAAACTGGTGAAAGTGGGTAAATGTGGGAGGATGCGGTTACACTATTTTTCTGGAATTTGCCAAATTTAATTTTTTTCTATATTCAGAACAATTCCTAATCAACTTTCAGTTGGAGAGACACCTCATCATTTCGACTTAGGGATTAGATATTATCTTCTCCCTCATTATTTTTTTGATTTAGTAAGTTAAAGATAAATGGTGAGGTTTTAGATCCATTATTTTTGGATCTTGAACTGTTTGTAGGTATTTTATAAATTCGATTGTGAAATAGAACCAAGGGTTTAGTTTTTTGTTGGAAAAGCTATTGTGTTTTGTATATTTTTGAACGTTTAATGAAGAAAGCCTGAAGCTACAAAAAATATTCTTGTGGTGGGTGTTCTGAAATTTTTTTCTCCAGCTTGATGTATTTCTTCTATGTTGCCATGATGTATTTTCTTATAATAATTGAATGAAAGAACATAAACATGATTCTTTCACTGCAATGCTCTATTTAAAGATTCAATTATTTTCATTCTTCTTTCTAAAGCTAACTTTGGAATTCATGTATTTGATGCTCCTTTTCAGTGGATTGTTCCTCTCATATTCTTCCTTTCATTAGAACAAATTAATGATTCAAAAATGCTCAACTACCTTGCCTTTGTTTAATGTTTTAGTGTGATCTTAAATTAAGCCAAAATAGACTCCATGCCCAATGGTATTTTGCTTAGCCTTACCTAATTTCTCAATCCTTTACAATAGATCTAGTCTTTGGTTTGAATACATAACCAATTTTTTTTACTGAGTTATCTGTGGGAGCCCCCTCTAGAAAGAAAGGGATGATTTGAAAGAGTTACATTATGGGTTTTCCTTTACATCCAAGGGAAAAATTGTGAGTGATAACAAGAATGATTATTTTTCTATGAGTCATGATGTCCTAATGCTCTTCATTTGCTATCTTAGTTTTTGGAAATGCATGGGAAGGCTTTATGTAATGCATCAAAAGCTTAGAAGAAAAAACATGCACAAATTATGAATATCATGACCATTTATGAGATGACCCAAAATGGCCACCTATATCACCCCTTTTCAATTCATTCAAGTTTGTCTTCTCTAAAACACATTAGTATATAATAAAAGCTTAGACGAGAAACTCAATCACATAGACAAGGTGCTTCAAATCATAGAAGATAACAAATTGTATGAGAAAACATTTAAATGTGTATTTGGAAAGGAAAAGGTTAAGTAACTTGGTTACATCACAAACAAATGACTTAAGCCAACCCATAAAAAATTGAGCCTCCATCAAATGGCCTACTCTTAAATACCTTAAAGGTCTCCAAGGCTTAGTAGATATAATAGCTAGTATAGTAGGTTTGTCAAAAAGTAAGCACATATTAAAAACACCCTTGAGCACACTCTTGAATAAAACTACATTAGATCTACGATAAGAAGGGGAAATCCAAGCACTTTTCATCCTAAAGGAAACCATGATGAACACATTAGTCCTAGCCACAATGGAATTCATGAAGTGTTCCAAGTATAATATGATGCCCATGAGTAAGGAATCAAAGTGGAGCTAATGCAAGAAGGAATGTATATAGCCTTTGAAAGATGGAAACTGATGTAGATAGTCATAGGTGGCAAAATTTACTTATGAAAAAATATGTTGGCCATTTGACATGCACTTGAAAATTTACACTAGTATTTTCTCATAAGGAATTTCAAGTCTAAGACAACCTCAATAGCACAAAGTACTTTCTTAAGCATAATGGTTTCATCATGAGAAAAATAATTAAGGTGGGTGGGAAATGTAACATACCCAACTCCATGTTCAGCTACATTACTACACTTCTCACTCTGCACAAACTATAACTTTGAATTTCATTTCAAATTGGGTCATATGTTCCATAAATTACCTAATCTTATACTAAATAATAGAATGCCCTATAGATGGCACAATTATGTATGCTAAATAGCATGCAATCTCATGCACGATGACATAAAGAACGAGAGATATAGTGTGCAACATATTCATTAAATAAAAACTAAAAAAATTAAACATACAAACACACATTATAAATAGAAATAGAGAGTATATAAATATGGCACTTATCATTTATAAAATCACCTATTGGTTGTAGACCTCAAATGTTCCACCTAATCATAGACAACTATTGTTCCAACTTTCTCAATAGTAGGTCACTACTAAGCTAGGGCTATGAAGCCATCAAGGCAAAGACTATCTAAGCCAACTAGGTATAATATTTGTTATTAAGGTGTCTAGGTTAAGGCACCAAAATTTAGCAGCAACTCCAACCTAGAGTCTCTCATTCCCCCTAACATACATAACCTAAGGAATTGTCCCCCTTCTCTTATTTGCAATCCCTCAAGTCCACCCAATCATAGACACTATTACTCCAACTCTCTCATTAGTAGGTCACTCCTAAGCTAGGGCTATGAATCCATCAAGGCAAAGGCTATCTAAGCCAACTAGGTATAATATTTGTTATTAAGGTGTCTAGGTTAAGGCACCAAACTTTAGCAGCAACTCCAACCTAGAGTCTCTCATTCCCCCTAATGTACATAACCTAAGGAAGTGTCCCCCTTCTTTTATTTTCAATCCCTCAAGTCCACCCAATCATAGACACTATTGCTCTGACTCTCTCATTAGTAGGTCACTCCTAAGCTAGGGCTATGAATCCATCAA
This sequence comes from Pinus taeda, assembly GCA_000404065.3. Taxonomy (NCBI): domain Eukaryota; kingdom Viridiplantae; phylum Streptophyta; class Pinopsida; order Pinales; family Pinaceae; genus Pinus; species Pinus taeda. Next base: position 11,472 of record APFE030057816.1, read on the forward strand.
GGCAAAGTCTATCTAAGCCAACTAGGTATAATATTTGTTATTAAGGTGTCTAGGTTAAGGCACCAAACTTTAGCAGCAACTCCAACCTAGAGTCTCTCATTCCCCCTAACATACATCACCTAAGGAAGTGTCCCCCTTCTCTTATTTTCAATCCCTTAATTCCACCCAGTCACAGATATTATTGCTCCAACTCTCTCATTAGTAGGTCACTCCCAAGCTAGGGCTATGAATCCATCAAGGCAAAGGCTATCTAAGAAAACTAGGTATAATATTTGTTATTAAGGTGTCTAGGTTAAGGAACCAAACTCTGGCAGCAACTCCAACCTAAAGTCTCTCATTCTCCCTAACATACATAACCTAAGGAAGTTTCCCCCTTCTATTATTTGCAATCCCTCAAGTTCTCCCACTTCCCTTCTCAGGCTTCATCATAGGTCAAATAGGAAGTCTCAGAGATGTGGAACTAGGAACTCCAACTATCCCAATGGAGACTCTAGTCACCCTCTATGCCTCACACCCTAGGCAATCCTACCCTCAAAATACTCCCTCCACGGCTTCAACCTTCCCCAAGGAAACCCAAAGATAATTGTACAAAGAATCCCACTTGGGATCCACAAGTTTCAGAAGCAACAAGATTACCATGGCTTTCCAAGCTCACACCCAACTTCTCCAAGAAAGTAACAATGTAGAATGAATGGATTTTCCATTCAACTTACACTTTATACATGGCCCATTTTCAAAAAATGTCACTCATGGGACCCCTTTCCCACTACTTGGGACTTGTCTCGACACTTAGTAACTTAGGATATAATCATTATATCATAACTCAGGATCCAAGAATATTTGAATATATCTTGGCTTAGTCCATTTCCTTAATCTCTTAGTCCCCTTTTCCTCTCATGTAGTATTAGGCCCCCATACTCTCTTGTCTTAATTGGTCTACAATAATGATTTATTTTATTAAATCACTGTTTATGTATAGATTACAATCCAAACTCTTCAACCTTTGATCATTACAAGTTCTCTGGCCCAAAAACAGAACAAGCACTCGGGTCCAAAATATATCAGTTCACTAGCCTAGATATCACATGTAAATATACATTTATAACTTGGGGATAAACCTAGCGTATTACATGAAATATGGAAAGGTATGGCTTCGAAATTACTTATTAAGAGGTAAAATGTAACATTATCGTGGATTTCCCTATCTAGATAATCATATGAGATAATAACTCTATCCTTCATCACCTCTGTAGTTCTATCATGAATGGAGGAGGTGAGCAAGGAGTGGAGTAAACATCCAATCACTTGAAAATAGACACATCAACTACAACACATGAAAGGAAAATTTTAATTACTTCTCGCATAAATATGGTATCCAATCCCCAGATGCACGTGAGTGAGGCAGAAATCAAAGTGAAAAGGCTAGGGTGGGGCGAGGCAGCTCGACACCTGCCCACCCAGTACGCAGCGTTAAATACATGCAAGTGGAAGAGCATTTGTCATGCGTGCAAGGCAGGTCATAACAGCTCTCATTCAGGTGGCCATGGTTCATTCTTCCTATCCTCTATGATGGCTTTTCCCTCCGCACACTCTAATCTACAAGAGATGACAGTGATCTTCACTGTTGTAGTAATGGAAGGAGTTTCTCGAGATTTGTCTGGAAGGTTTAAAGCTAGGCTCTGTCCTGGGTTGGAGGTGAAGCCTTTCGAGCTATCTCACTGGGCTCCTCCTCTTGCCTCTGCACTCATCCACGCCTGGGTTTTATCTGAAGTCTCCTAACACTTATCGGGGAAAGCCTTTATGAAGCTTATCTCGGCCATTCCAGGGTAGCTCCTGTTGTTCCTCTCTCTTCTTTGTGGGGTATTTAACCACAATCTGGTGGTTTTAGTGTCGGCTCGTCATCACCTGGTCACAGGTCTTGCCTTTGGCTTAGATGGGGGGGTTCTGAGTAGAGTTTTCATAGCCTCTGTCCCATTGTTCAATTATTTGGTCTCAAGTCTTGTCTTTGATACCGGGTGGAGGGAGATTGGCCCTATCAATCCAAAGGTCGCTCGTTTTCACTCTGGAAAGTATCACTATGTGCTCAATTTGTTTCTATTAGTGAAAGGCATTAGTAGGCTCCCCCCTAGTCCCTGCGTCTTTGTGGCTCTACTCGCCTTGTAGTTTATCGGCCCGTCTGTCACTTATCCAACGCTCCTTCAAAGATGGCTCGACTTCGTCAAAGAATGGGATGCCAAAGAGGCCAACCCTGGCGTGCGCTATCTAGCCTGTCTTCGGATTTTCCTGCCCACTCCAGTGAATTTTTTATTGGTCGATACCCCTGTACTCGAAGTGGGAGAGGGCAGCTTCATGCTTCCAAACGCTACCGTGGGCCTCCATCCTTGTTCGGCTCTGCAATTTTCTCTTTTAATAGTTCCCTGCATCGGCCTCAGATAACGGGTCACATTACAATGGTCTTCCATGAGACTCCTCAGATGGAGGACTCAGACTCTCATCCGGGAGGCTCGAGGGTAGTCTTTGGTCCCTCTCCTTCTATTCAACTGGGAATTGGTTTGGTGCCTCAGCAGGTTCTGATTGCTCCTGCTGGCAGCACTCAGGATGAGGAGATGTTGCCAGTCAACCCCGACCCCTCTGATCAGAATGTTGCTCCAGCTATGGATGAGCCAGAATTGGGATGGTGTCGTATTAAGGAAGAACCACAAGATGACTAGTGTGCTCTCATTGGCATCGATCTTCTTATTATGCTATGGTAATCACAAGGCAAGTCTATTATGAAAAATGTGTTGTGGATTTTTTGTGTTTTTTGATGGTTTTGTTTACCATGGAGTACCAGAAGAGTATCATCCCGGTCCCCTCCGTGGGTTCTGATCTTTCTCTTCTTACCTATTTTTCCTTAAAGCTCTGCTTCGTATCAGAGCAGTGTAATAACTTTGGTCTCTATCTAAATATTTATCTTCTTTGATAATAGAATTAGGCTTACTCAGAAAAAAGATTAAGAAGAATATGGCATCCAATGGCACAAAGATAGGATTTATTTTGTACCTTAATCCAAACTCAAGTTGCTCATCCCTATAGAATCTCTTATTGCCTTATCAACTTGAAACTTGGGATTCATTAAGACATATTGAACATGATCAATAATTTCTCATTTTAGGAAGTTCTTAAGGATGAAACATGGAAAATTGTCATAAAATATGCAGTTGACTAGAAAAACATGGTAGATAATTCTATCAAATAATTAATATTACTTCAACCATTATCCTTTTCTACACAAAGGTTGGGCAGATTTTCATGGATTTCATCATATTTCTTCTTAAATATGAATTAAAGATGAAATACTAGTATTAGTCCATAAAATCACCAAATATGCCCACTTATGTAGCATCAAAACTACCTCGAAATCTATCTAGTAGAAACACACTCATGAAGGGAGTACACCAACTCCATAGATTCCTAAAAGTTATTGTGAGTGACTATTGGCACCCAATTTGAATATTGAGGAAAGTATATTGATCATGAAAAGTCACTTCTATTTTGTTCAAGAGAAAATCTACATAAGGGCTTCATGTACTTAGTAAAGGATGACATCATAATAATGTTCTTCGACTTCATATGCTTAGGGCACATGCACCTAAATTCTTGAATGTTAAGGTTGTAGTGGAGATCTCATGTTTAGGAATGCACAACAATTGTAGTTAGTTGTAATCATTTTTGTAACTACTTTATTATTTCCTATGTAGATTGTTATTCTATGGAATAACTAGATTAGGACTAATTTAGGGTTGGATTTGGATTATTTTTTGGATCGGTATGTATGACTTGGACTAATCTGACTAGAATGTATGTGGAATGAGAAAAAATTATGAGAGATAGTGAAGGCAACTTAAGGTTATGGATATTTGTAATTATTCTCACTACTATGATATAAGCTTATATCATCCTTATCTACATCCTTATACATGAAAATTAGAAAGTAGAACATATGATAGTACCCCGACATCATTTTTTTGTCCTTCTTCATCTACTTTTTAAATATTTTTATTATTTTGTGTCTATTCACTGTCTCTGTTGCCTCCTTCTTTGCAACCACTTTTTCATTCTTATGCGTTTAATTTTGGCTTTGCTTTGGATCCAATTTTTCATTCCTTTCTGATTTTTCATCCTTATTGCATTCATGTTGGATTTTTTCCCACTTTTTATATTTTAGCATCTTTTTACCATATCATGTTATTCTCCTCATTATGAGCTTTCTAACAACTTATCTATGCACCCAAATCTAAGTTCCTATTCAAAGATAAACATAATACTACTATATAATGATGTATAATCACTTATGTTGTACTAGTAATCATATATACTAATATTATATATTTATTATAATTAATTAATGATAATCATACCTTTTGTCAAAGGATCTAACTTAGCACTCTGTTGAAGCCCCAAAAACTGGGTCTACAACAAGGGGGATACCCGCCCGGTCCGGACCTTGGTTGGCAGCTCCTTATCTGTTTGGTATAGCGGGTTCGACTGGGGATATGGGACCAGTTTCCCAATTTATGAGTGTGTATGTGTAGAATTTGATGTTTCTGATCTAATAGTTCCTAATTAAGATATTCTAATTCTAACTTTAATCTAATGCTATACTATTGTATTCTAATAAACAAAAACATCTAAGTCTATACTAACCTGGGGTGTAATTCTTCTATTATGCGATCTAAAAAGATTTCAAATAACAACTGGTAATAAAGATCATTCAGCTATTATGAGAAAAGAATTCAATAAAGATGAACCACTTCGTATAAAAAGTTAGACGAAACAGTTGTGAAAAACATATCGCATAATGAGCTATTCATCATTAAGCACTAAATAATAGCTATCATCGTACAAAAGTGCCAAATTATAACTCAAGCATTCACCACATTAATATATAAACAACTAAAACTAAATATCACTTTAACATAAGCAGAAAAAATGGTTTAAGAGATAAAAGTACCATTTATTAACTAGTCCTACTCATGAGCTTCAAGCGACAATGATTTATCTCTCCTTGATCTAACATCCACTAAGAGTACAAAAGTGCAACATCAGTAGCAGATATTAAATGCAAACATTAGCAAATCTTGTTCCATTCATTCATCAAAACTTGCTCGGAGGGTGCAAAAGTGCATGTTTTGAGGACAAGTTTTTGACAAATTTCTAGACCCTTCTCTAAATGCATGAGAAGGGTTTAAATACTAATAACTAAACTAAAAATAACTTTTTACAAAAATTCAAGATGCGGTTTAAATGACCGTCCTTTTTCTAAGCAAAAATAAAGTAAAACTATTTCTAAAATTAAATCTAACATCTAACTATTTCTGTATTTGCTCCTTAATATAGCAAGCATTCAGCATTTTCCTGAGAAGAGTTGGTTGACTGACTTCAGCTTATAATTGTGCTGAGAGAACGGAATTAGCAAGATCTGGCATCATCTTTTCGGCAGAATTGATGACGTATTTGGGAATCATCCGCTGACTATGTGACTTTACCATGTATGTCCAGTATTATTCCCAATTTAACTTGATTAACCCTGAAATTGCTTCTGCCTTTTCTTTAGCTTTCTGTTTCTAGCGTCGCCTCTTGCAATATTTTGGGGTTTGCAGGTAACTGAGCAATTAGAAGCTTTCCTTTTTGAGCAATTTTCTCAGCGATGCGCGATTAGCGCTAGGCGCTAATTACACATCGGAAACTGCCTCTGTTTCTTGATTTAGGCTTCCTTGACGTGTTTTTCACCTTTTCCACCTTTTGGGAGATATAAAGCTCAAACTTTGTGAAGATAATGATTCCGTAAGCTCTTGACCTGAGTCTTAAACTGTTCATTTCTGTCATCAACACTGTCCGTGTATGTGAGAATTTGGGGCCTTGCTGCTATCCAGTGCAGGAATGAACGAGCTAAATCTGTAACTAATGTTTCAGCCGACCTTGATGGGTCTGTAGTAGTCACAAATCCCATTACCTTAGGATTCTCTTCCTTAAGTAGATCAGGTGTGCCCTCCCAGATGAAATTTGGAGTCCTGCCTTTCTTCCTCATAGTTTCCTGCATACTTCTTTGTATAACCTTTTGTTCTTCGTTCCTACAGTTTACAAATGAGGTGAAGGTAATGATAAAAATAATGACAGGAAAGCTTTAAATGCCAAAGATATGCAAACACACGCCACTTTATGTGAACTGGCTCTTCGATAAACACAAAACCATATTTTATTAACAACTGGCATATAACTCATTAATTAACATTAAAGCGCGTGACCAGTTCTTGGTTTATGGAAAAAGCTTTTTCTTGAATATTAAGCCAGGAAAATCTGTGATGGAATGATTCTGTGATTTGCATCGCAGTATCGCAGCATCGCAGTATCGCAGATCGCAGCATCGCAGTATCGCTATATCGCTGCATCGCATTATCGCAATATCGTTGCATCGCATTATCACAATATCATTAGAGCTTGATCGCAAGGTCGTAATATCGCTAGATCACAAGATCGCAATATCGAAGATTTCAAGATCGCTATGTGTATTTTATGCGATTTTCTGATATGCGATATGCGATATCGCAAATCGATGATTTTAAGGTTTTTCAATGTGAGTGCTTATTAACGTATGCGATGCGATGGAGTTTCGCGTCGCAATCTCACATTTTTTTTTAATTTTGGATCATTAGAAGGCATCCTATCATTCTTTGCGCGATGCGATATTTCTTAAGGAGTGACTTTACTTTCTTCATCATGAAACTTAAGCTTTTTAGATTTTTCAAAGGTATTTTCCTAAGTTTATGATGGAAAGCTTTATCCAAAAGGAAATATAAGCACTAATTGATTTTTATTTTTTTTTGACTAAGGGTCCCCACTTATTTAGTATTAGCAATAACGCTATATAAGGACGGGGGTTGTTGGTGGCCACAACACACTCCTTATGTGGATTTATATGCATGTCCATTATAATCATTTAATAATCATTCTCATATATATGTGTGTGTGTGTGTGTGTGTGTGTGTGTGTGTGTGTGTGTTACTTAACATGTATACATGACATTTCTTTATGTTGCATTCAGAAATGATTTCATGAAGTGAACCATTAAGTTCACTTCAATTGGTATGAAAGAAAATTTTCTATTTGCCTATGGTCAAGAAAAAAATTTCAAAATTTTCTCTGATTTGTGATCAAATTTATTTTGCAAGTCGCATTTGAAAAAAAAAAGAAAATAAGAAGAAAAATAAATAAAAAGGACTACATTAATTCCAAGTTTGTGGCCCACTCCTTACTCTCATAATAAGAAATAATCAAGAATAAAAAAATTCCATGGTTGGCATAAGAAAATTGAATTTCCATGTACATGGTAAGAGAAGGAAATTTTCTAGCCCCACGGGGGAAGGCGAGTTGGTAATCACAATGCGGTGAAGTTCATTAGAAAGGCGGGCTCCGTATTGAAGTTCATGAGTTCAAATCCCCTAGACTAGCCCAGAAGCTATGGAGAGGGGCAAGTGTAACGCGAGTTGCAAGGCTACTCCAATTGTCGATTCCTCTGTAATAAATAAATAAGAGAAGGAAATTTTATTGGTGGTTTAGAAACTCAATCATATGACTCCATAGTGGCATATGCGTCTTTACTCCTATCCCACTAAGGAGTCAGGAACCTTCCTCTGTGTGTGTGTGTGAATTGTCAAACTATAAGAAGAAATATAAAATTTATCGACATAAAGGAACATTATACAAACATATCGCGATTGTGAAGAAAAAGATTGAATCAATAATGAGCCCTCACTTTGTGTGTGTCTGCGAGAGAGAGAGAAAGAGAGAAAGTATAAATGGTCAAACAAACTATAAGAAGAAATATAAAAGTTATCGACATAAAAGAACATTATACAAACATATCACGATTGTGAAGGAAAATATTGAATCGATAATGAGTTCTCACTTTGGCATTACATGAGATGCAAGGCCATCATTGCAAGGAAATTGTGTGGAATCGACTTAAAATCTAATTTTTTTTATTAGAAAAAAGTTAAGAATATTTAAGGATTGCAAAAAAATTATATTTTGCAAGGAAAAAGTCAACATTTGTGACATAAGTGCTTCTTTGTGCATGGAGAAGAAATAAAGAAATATAAATCACTTTTTATGTGGAGGATAAGACAAGTTTTAGTCATTGTGGGAATCACCAAGTCTATACAAGTATATGAGCTAGGATAAGTTTTACAATAAGTCACATAAAAGTGAATTACTTAAAAAATATTGGTCACTTGAATAATGTGAAAAGTAGTAAATGAAAAGTGAATAACGTGAAAATTGGTAAAAGGTAAAATTATTAAAAGGATATAAACAATGAAATATTAAAATTTATAAGAAATTTCTCGTTAAAGTAAATAAAAGGTGAAAGTATTTAAGTTATTAAGAGATATTTTTAAGAAAGTCAAATATTATTATTGAACATATATTCCAATATTTGATTAAATGGTTGCAAAAATAATGTTTAGTTTCAACCATTAGAAAAGAGAAAATTCTAAGTGAATAAAGAAAGGGAAAGTGTGGACGAAGTCACTTGAAGCACATCATTTTTGTGGGACCTTTGCATTTAAGTGTAACTACTAATTATTGACTATGAAACCATGAACTATGAAGTCCATAGAAGATTCTAACTTTTTGAAAAAAATGACCCTTTTGCACAAAGGAAAATAAATAGAAGATGGATTTTATAAGATCAAAGAGAAAATTTCCACTATTGTGGCAACACTTTTACTCAAATAGAATATCAATATGACACGCAAATGTAGTCTCAAATTAAGAAAATAGAGGATGAGCTAGCTAGACAATGAGAAAAATATAGAGACCTCATAAATGTGTTTGGTGATGAAATATTTGAAAAAGATGATAAAATTTCTCACATAAAAAATCATGGTCAAAAACTACTTGTACAAATCAAGAAGTTAAAAGATACAAAGCACCGAAACCATAAATTACAAAAATAAAATCACAATATCAAAAATAAATTACCATAAAAAGTTGAAGAAATTTCCACCTAAGGAACCTTATTTAAAGGTTACTCGAACAACTAAAAAGATTTAAAGAGGAGAAGCTAGAGAATCTAGAACTTTCAAAAAATATTATAAGATCGAATTGGCTTCTCAAACAAATAATATATGGAAAAAAAATCAATCTCTATCCAAGAAAGTCAATGAGTTAGCATAAGAAGTGGCAAATGGTAGGGAGAAAAATGAAGGCCTAATGACAAAAATTAAAATCAAGGTTCTCTAATAATTAAATTACATTAGAAAAATCAATCTCTCATGGATGAAGTGTGTATCCTACAATGTAAATTAGAATATAAATTTAACAAGAGAAAACACCTCATAACTATGATGATAGGAAGAGAAATATGACTTAAAATTACGTGATCAAGGATTGATTTGACAAGATGGCATAATTCCATGTGACCAAGAATATAAGAAGAAGAAATATGTTAAGGGAAACATTGAAAACAATCTCGTTAGATGAATATAAGGAAATTATCTATTTTAACAATCATAGACAAATCCTACTTACTAAACTAAAAATAAATTAAAAAATGTAAGGATATATCAATCTTGAAAGTATACAAAGAGACATACATGAATGCAAATGAATCAAGGAAGTTTTTAAAGTTAAAATTGCAGATAAAGAGACCTTAATCAATCTAATCGAATCAAGAAAGTTCTTAGCAGATGATACTATAAATAAAGAGATCTCAATAGAATATATTGAAGCTAAAAATTAAAGTGCCATTACTAATGAAGCTTTCTCAATAAAAGAGAATATAGAAAATGGGTTCAAGAAACAATTCAATGACGATTCAACACCTACAAATTTTAGTGATGATTGTTGTTCCAATGATTATTGATGAAGCCATTGATGTGCCAACAAATATGAAAGTCTCACATATTAACATGATGATTCAAATAAATCACAAAAAGATAAAAAATGATCAACTTATCAAGGTACCATATTGACACCCAAATCACAAAATTCATAGCATTCCAAAATCAACATACTCATATTCGTTGGCACCTAACCAGAGTCAATATATAATTACATATAAAAGCATCCAAAGATCCATACTACTCAAAATCAACAACAAATAAGATCAAATCTAGAATCTTATCATCAAAGAGTTTGAGAAAGATTCCACCTAGGGTGGATTGGTTCTTTCTTGATGCAACAGTATTGTTTAAAGCTTCAGATATTTTATTTCCTTCTATCCTCAACCTTATCAAATAGGTGAGATTTATTGGAAGAATGATCATTGTATTAAAAGAATTGTTTTCTACATATGCTTTAAGGACAAAGCATTTTTAATGAGGTGAGACTTGTAAAATACCAAAAGAATATTACAACTATGTAATGATGTTTAATCATCTATGTTGTATTGGTAATCATATAAATCTATATTTTCTATATGTATTTAATGATAGTCCAACCTTTTCCTCACGGATGTGACTTATCACCACTTACATGTATTTATATACATGGTCTTTGTAGTCATTTAATTATCAAACTCCTTTATGTTCACATAATAAGTAAATATTATTTAATATGGCTATATGGGATTTCTTTATGTTACATTAATGCATGGTTTCATGAAATGAAACAATAGGTTTGCTTGATTATGGTCCAAATAAGTTGTATGTTTGTTTTCCAACTAGATACAGTTGAGTCAACTTTTTAGGTTCTAGTCTCTTCAACTTCTCATTTTTCTTTTTTTGGGGTGGGGGTGTTGGGGATAGGGGAAGGCCATAAATTGTAATAATAGAGGCACAAACTTCTTGTTATGGCTAAAAAAAACATATTTTGTAATAATAGAGGCATAAAATTATTTTTATGGGTCATAAATATGTTGGAAATAATACTGAGAGGGGGGGTGAATCAGTATTATCAAGTCAAATATTCCTTTTCTTAAAACAAATGATATACGCTACTTCAGTTAGTTAAATCTGCGTATATACGCAACTATTCAAAAGGAAAACCGCGTATACAAAGCAAACCTCTTTATCTTTCTGATGATGATGGTTAATCTGAGTTGCAGAATCAAATAACCAGTAACTAGAGACAGTAAAACAGAGTAGAAAGACAATCACACACAAGAACACAAGATATAAGGTGGAAACCCAATGTGGGTGAAAACCA
>APFE030057816.1:22681-37681 GCA_000404065.3 Pinus taeda
GCAGGGCAAAGAAAGAACTATACAGAGCAAGAAACGCCCTTGGCAACATGGCAGACCTTGCCCCCAGGATGATTAAAGTCTTAAATTACAGAACTGGTGCTCAGCTGATAAGAATGGGAATTGCTAACAGAACTGAAACCATTTCCCTAATCAAAAGAACCACAACAATGAGTAACCTAATTCAGACATTAGACAGGAAAATCCATATACAGGCAGATATATATAAGTTCCAGAATAGGTTCACAGCCCTGCAGGACAAAGGGCTTCCTAGCTTGGAAGAATCAGGGAATCTGCTCTCACACGAGAAATACATCAAAAGATTGAGCACTTTTGCAGCAATTCAAATTGCTGATACATCTGGGTCATCTTCAGCAGGCCCATTAACAGGACAGGCTCTATTTGATAAATTAGATAATTTATTTTTTATTAAAAATGAGGTAGCACATTTATTTGATGAGCCTCCCCGTTTCTATAAGTACACAGAAGCTGATGAGACCATAGGGTCAATTTTGAGGCATCAGCTTCCCCCTCAAGACATATGGCAGGACTTAATAAAACTACTTTTAAATCAAAGTTGAGGAATTAAATCTTTTTACAGCAACACAGTCCATATTGCATCTACAGGAGGACAAAGCCATGACAGCAAGCATAAAGACACTGAGCCAACTCAGCACAGGTACTCGACATCGACAGCAACATCAGCAGGTACAGGTGGCAGGGCCAAGAAGATACAAAAGGTCAAAGTGACAGAGCATTTCAGTTCATATTTATGATAAAGCCGCGCAATTAACTCCGCAGTGCCCAAAGGTCAAAAATTCGTCCTGACAGCAGTTAAAGGCTTTTAAGAGGCATTTATGTTTGTATTAAACTCTCATCTACTCTCCTGTACAAATGTAAGAGATATTTTCCCCTCAGATGACTCCATTCCTGAGATATTTTTTGTGTAAACCTCTATATATTCCCCCTCGCGTTTGTTTAGAGGGGTTGGACCCCGGATGTAAGAAATCTCTCGATATCTGCTCTGTTATTCTGATATTGTAATTTTTCAGACAGTTAATACAAAAGACTGTGGGATTTCTTCAAAGATGTTTGTCTCTTGATCTCCTGACGGTGTGTGCCTCAAAGTTGCAGGATTCCTGCGCAGTTCATGGCTCAATAAGTTTTCCTCATGGCTACCCTGAGCTCAATCTAAACTATCTTATATGTTTTCTTCTGATACAGTATTTAAAGAGTAATTCTTCATTGCTACCTTTAATACTATGTCATCACAGTTCACTGTTGTTTTAGGAATTCAAGCAATTGCTCCTAAATAACAAGCCCCTTTCACAATATACAGCTTAAGTAAAGAACCCTTAATTGCTCTTTGTTGTTTGTCTTCACCTCGCTCTCACTATTTGCAGTTTGTTTTATGAAATGCACACAGGCCCTGTAGCTTTTCCCCTCACCAAAATCAAGATTTCAAGAGAAAACAGTCCTAGACCCCATTGCCCAATGGATTAACCTCACCTGCAGAAAGACTTAAAGGAAATCAGAAGCATCCTCCCAACCAAACACGAAAACAACCAAAAGATTTACTCCACAACTAGCCTAAAACCTTCACTGAATGCAGTGACAAAACTTCATAGAGAGAGCCCTCTCTGACTGCAGCTAGGCTAGGAGCTGTAGCCCAAAGATTGGTTAGTGGTTACCCCGGCCGTATCCTCTTGGGAGTCAAAGAGGACAACCTGGGTGTTAACAGGTTCAAATCCCAAGGACTAACTACCATGGACCAAGAGTAAGTTCCCCAATATATACGAGCTTTTGTAACGTATAACCCACGTGTATACGCGTCTTCGTCTAGATGAACCTACGTGTATGTCTTTTTCTTCTTTTTGAGTGCCTAAACTGAGATCTGCCACTAGAGGGATTTGTCATCAAGTACAATACCTGTGCCATAGTACCAAACCATAATCATAATGCCAACAAAATAGTTGAAAATAGTGTCATACATCGGTGATCAAAGATTTTGTTGCAATGTGAGTTTGTTTCTTTTGTGTATGAGAGTATTAGTTATGTGTGTGAGTGCATCACTTATAAATGTGTCACTTTTGTGTATGAGAGTATTAGTTATGTGTGTGAGTACATCACTTATAAAGGTGTCACGTAAGTGACACATTTATGCACATGAGAGGAACATCACACATATAAATATTGTAACACGCCCTAATTATTAGAAATTAAAATTTATATATATAACCAAATTTAAGATAAAGAATGACAATAAACAAAACTTGATACATCATTTCTTTGTTATGGTCTCATTCTTATGTTTAAGACCCAACCCAAGAGATGGGTTATAAAAATTCCTATTCTTTCAATCATTGTAATCTTCCTTTCTGATATCATCATTTTCTTTAGCTCGTCAAGAGTTTTTCAATGATATAAATTTCATCCAATTCTGAACTCTAGACTCAAAGTTATGGCCATCAAAATTTTCCTCGTTCTTAGTGCCACATTACCGTTAATGCCATTGATATGTGGAAATACTTTTCCCACATGTCACCATTGGATAGTTCCATGTCACGTGGACCTATGGTTGACTTGTTACATGTTGCACCACGTGTCACCACCATAGTGAGCCATGTCTACAAGCCTAACACCTCATCAACTAGGTTATATTGGGATCCAAGAGTTTTTCTCTGTGCTATTTTCTTGCTTTATTGATTCATTTAGATCCATATAAAAATTTATACCTTTTGGATATCTGGATCTCATAATATCCAAAATTTTCCTAAATACAAATTTAAATAAAATGTGGACCTTTGGATTTCGAATTCTACATCAACATGGCATGTCAGCATCATAAAATCTTGTCCAAACTTTCATGTCATTTGTGAAAAATCAATAGAAATGTATTTTTCCATATCACTTTCCAAGTGGGTTCATCCTGTGTGGCTCCACATGTCCACCAAGTTTTCTACCATGTTGGTATCCAAATCTAGGATTTTCCATGAAATATTAGTTTAAATAAGTTCCATATTTTCAAACTTCCAATTTTGGTTAAACTAAGAAGTTTTGGATGTTTATATTATATCAAAAAATGGCCTTCAAATGTTCAAATTTTATCAATATATGGAAAGTTTCATGGAAGCTAACAGAAAATGATTATTCACTAGATTTCGAATATTCTAGATATCCAAATTTTATCTTTTTCCAGGGAATTTAATGATAATTAATTGAATGGTGTTTACAATATTTTTAAAGGACTCGGATGTCTGGATATCTAAATACTCTAGTTATTTGGAACACACACTTACCATGAGATTCTTCCCTTTAGCCCTTTAGAGCTATCATATGGTCACATCCCCACCATCCCATGTGACGACGTGTTGGTGCTAAGAACTTCCCATCCTTAGATTTTCCAAAATTCAATAAAGAACTTATATATGTGTGAAAACGCTAACCCAAAGGTCACTGCATGTTTTGATAGCCCCAGAGATGAGATGGTCTATGAAGAAAATTATGTCACAAGTTCAAGATAAACCTCGATGAATCACAAAAGGTATTTGTGAAAGCAATGTCATGCATTTCTTAGTTTTTTGAACCTTCAATTTGTAAGAAATCAAGAACCAAGTAATAGAAGTTGTCATATAAATCACAATCTTTCCATGTTTGTAATAATCCAAGTATCAATTATTTACTAGAACTTAAACATTGGATAACCAATTCCATAGCCTAGTAAAGAGAAGCTCACCCAAATATAACACCTAATTACATCATTGAAGGAAGAACCCTAAAAACCATAATGACCAAAAAAGACAACAAAGACACATAAAAAATTTTAATTAATATGAACGCTTAGATGCTTAAAATAATATGCCAATGCTCCATGAGTACTCACAATTTGTACAAAAAACTAATGTGATAAATCTTAATAATTTTACAACAAAATAATCATAAAACATAGGAAAATATTTGAATACTGATGAATAGTTTCCAAACTAATGTTTATGGAACAAAACATGCACAACATAAATATTGTAGTAGGTTATAATGAATTTTAAAGGAAAAATAGGGAATTTCCATAAATAATGATATTACACTTGCTCATTTATAGTCTCGATGGTTATCTAAATTGGTTGATTCCCCATCCTTAAAGACCCTTTGCTATTGAGAGGTCATGGGTTCAATTCTCTTGACACTCTAAAGGTCGGGCTTTGTAGTCGATCTAACAAAAAGTGGTCCCTTTGGGTGGATATGCCTAGTACAAATATTCCATGGATGTAGAAGACATTGATATCTAAGGTTCGTGAACCACATTAAAAAAACAACAACAACAACAACTTACCCATTTATCTGTATGCCACACAAATTTTATACTAAAAACTGTGTGCAAGAAGTTTTAAAACAAAATAAAAAAACCAATCAAACAAAGAAATTTCCACCCAACTATATGTAGTTCCCTTACCCCTAGCCATGCTATGATACCACAAGGGACAAGTAGGAACAATGATTCTAATTTTAGTCTATGGAAAATTCAACCAAGATAATTGCCACTATCAAGTTTTGTGAAGGACAGAGCATCTATAAGAACCCACATTACCTACCTCTCACAACATGAGGGGACTTCATTCTCTACTTCTCAACCCCATAGAAGTTTCTTCTTTTGTTCTTATCAAAGAAGACATAGGAAGTTAAATTTGATGTCACAAAACTTCTTGTAGATTTTCTTTATTTCTTAGTTCTTTACACAAGTATCGATACTTTTTTTTCATATCTAGTCTAATATATATGATCATGGCCCTTTGTTTTCTAATCTCCTATTCTCTAAAACTTCTTCTTCTTCTTTCCTTTCTCCTATCCTACTTCCTTCAACTTGAATTTTTGTCATGCATTCATTGTTAGGTAAACTTGAATCAGTGAAGGAGTCAAGGTTGTTAGATCAACAATGGTAGTTTTTGCCACATTATATTAGTCACGTGTGGTATCAAGTATACGGTGTTATATGTATTTAAAGCCTTTAAAATCCATTATAATGTGCCAGAGTTAAGCGAGAGGCTCACTTGGTTGGGGCTAGGATGTTGGTTGGCTTGGTTTCATTTAAGTCAAGGATAATAATAGATTTATTATTAGATGATTTCCTCCCAAATTAGGGATTTCTAAGGTAAATCATGTGTAAATGAATTATGTGTGTGTTAATTTATAATTTATTCTCGTATTATTTTAATTATTAAAAAGTGGTATCAAATACAAGATACATGGCCTAGAGAAGAAGGTGTTGGTTACAAATAGTTTCACATTGTATGTTAAGGTTGAAACCAACAAAGAGAAGAAGAATTCAGAATTTACCAACATGCTTGGATCCATTGTGAGTTTTTGGTTGAAGAGAGGTTATGTGTGGAGATTGTACTGCAAGCAATCTGATAGGAATAGAGGTTCAATAGGGTGATATGTAGAGGAAGAGAAACCATGAAAGTTAGATTTGGGGAGAAAAACACTTTATTTAGATTTAAAGTGTCTCAAGGTGAGACAATGGTGGCATAATTGTTGAAATAACAAAAAATTTACTTCGGAGATGTAAATTTTTTGTTTAATTTACATGTATATGGGAATACAGTTGTAAGGTCTGGTTATGTATGTGTACCCACTACTAGTAAAATATAGATGTAGACTTAGGTAATAAGGGAGGAGAGAAAGCAAGTTTTCTAAATTGGATTTGAATAATTTCCCCAATCAAGTTTAAAGGGGAGATTGTTACCTAAACTTGACTTGGTGAAAGTGTCAAGGTTGTTAGGTCAACAATGGTGGTTTCAAGCACAAGGTATTGGTGACTCGTGGTATTAAGCTTATGGTATTATATGTAGTTAAATACTTTAGAAGGATTGGGGATTATCCATTGTAATGTGCCAGAGTTGAGTAGAAGGCTCACTTGGCTAGGGCCAAGGTGTTGGCTAGTTTGGCTATGTTTAATTCAAATATAATAATAGATCTATTATTAGATGGTTTTTCCCTACTTGGGTTTTCCAAGGTAAATCATGTGTACATGGTTTATGTGTGTGTTTATAATTATTTTTCTCCCCGTATCATTTCAATTAGTAACATTCCCCCTAACAAGAAGTACCCCACATTACTTCTTCTTATTCCAAGAATGTTGGGGAGACACCTTACTAAAGTAATGGGGTGATGGATTAACTCTAGGAATTGGTTTTCTCCACTATTCATAACTTAAATAAGGTGAAGATGATAAGATAGAATAGATAGAGGAATAATAAAGAAACCCCTTACATGTTCTCACTTGTGGTATCATGGCCCCTATAGGTGCTCATGCATGTTGGTCTTGGTCATCTTCATTTTATTAACTGCAAAGATAAAAATATTTAAAATGTTTGCAACGCCATGGTTATGTACGTCATGGTGATCAATATAATATAAAATAAACATACTCGCACATATCTTTAAAAAAAAATAATTACAAATTCTCCAAGGAGTTAAATTGGGATGTTACATTCCCTCCCCTATGGAATGACACCAACCTTAGTGTTCTTTCAGTATAGAAATGTCTATGTTTTCATTCTTAAACTATACCTATAAGGGAATCCTCTTTATTTCCTTAGGACACACATTCTTAGTATTTTCTACAAGGATAATCTAAATAAACATATATCATAACCATTTTCCTATATATACATTAACGTTTCCATGGGAAAACTCAATTTTCCATTAAAAAAAAAAAAAAAAAAACATGCATTTCAACATATGAAATTTTAATTCAATACTTATCTGTATGGTTGTCCCTTTCTTCACAACACTTCCACAAGAAATAATTTTAACTCATTACTTTCACGGACACACCCAAATGCACTCATGATCCTAGCTAGCTTGTAACATGAATCTCCCATAACATATTCATTCAATCCTCATCTTCGTTATAATCACTCACCCTCTAGACTCATGCATCCCCTTCACTACTACATAGTCCCTCGAGTGATCCATCATTTTCCAAGGCTTCCTCACATAGGAAGGTTACATAGACTTATATATTCTTATATCCAAGGAATCCATTTTAACTTGTTCTAACATGGCATAGTACATATCAACGACAATCAAGGCATGCCATAGGGTTCTATTGCCACCACAATGACCTTGTTTCTATGCTTTCATGTTCATAGCCAATATTTATCCTCCCTGGATGAATATATCATCTCACATATATCTCATGAATACAATTCATGTGAGACTTATCAATATAATTCAAATAAAAAAATCTTTGATTTCACCCTCTTTTATACATAAATAAAATTTCACAATTACGAGACTCATCCTCATAGTGTTTGATATACCCATATTTGATATGGGATTACAATCAATGTCATACCCATGTTCATTTTACCTACAATTTTCATTTTCACTCAACCAAACAATTATTAGTCTTCATGCATAAAATCCTTTCAATATAATATTCACTACATCCACTAAAAAGACTTCCAATCATTTTTAGTCTCATACCATTTCAAATTGAAAGGAAACATTCATTGCACTATATAAATACATATAATCATTTATCCATTCCAACACTTCACAATGCATTCCATCATTTATTTCAGTAAATAAAATCATTATGCATGGCTGAGAGTGTCATAATTACTCTCCCCACAAAGATGTGTATCTTATAATTTTCTTAACTATTAATTTTCCCACTTTACTATCCATGGGGTGAGGGGTTCATACCACTCATTTTATCACTCAATAATTCTCACAACTTAATATTAATAATCATTTATTTTCATGGCATTCATTCATGCAATCACTTGCCACATGCAAGCATGCGTCCATTCAAAGCATCAAACTTATGCATTATTAAATTTTTCAATAATTTCTCCATATTGATAGATGCATCCATGAAAGTTTTCACATATCAGCAATCCCATCCACATTCTCATCAACTAGGGATAATTAGAAAATTTCATGTTCATGTGATAGACCAATACTCACAACATTAGCAATTTCCATGGTCACTCACAATAGCCTAAAACCTTCAAGTATTCATGCATATGGTACCATTTTATGCACTCAACATTATGTGATGAAATTATTTGCTTCAAATCTAAAATCTTGTGGGCCATTATCCATGTCCTCATGCATATATTACAACCATCGCATCATTTTCATACATCATAGATAACCATGCATTTTTCAATGCATTATCAAACATTAATTTTTTAGCCCAATGTATCACTCATTTATTTAACTATTTTCCATTCTAAACGTTCATACATCCACACATTCTTAATAATTTTACGAAATCTTATGTGTTGCCATCTTCATTCCTTCATCATACCTCAAGTAGGGTATCATGCAATTCATGCATCCAAAGGGAAACACATTTCATCAATATATCAATTTAGCCTAAAGAAATTCTTAACTAGTTCCTTCAATTTACCCTCTGATATTGCATAGTTGGCTTCCATATTTACATGGTTGTCGTCATTGTGTGTGACTTAATTAATTCTTGACTAGCAATTTTTTTTTCATTTTCCTCAATATATATAGTGGCTGAAGAAACTTTTGTTGCCTCAAATTGTGCTTCAAATTGAATATCGAATTACTATGAACAATCTACATTTTTTCCTTCATGTACAACATCATGCACACATCAGGTGTTAGTAAATATTTAAAACATGTGTTACAACACTCCAAATGAGTATCCCAATTCATTTCATAATGCACTTTATATCAATAACCATTCAAGCATTATCAAGGTTAATTCATTTCACAAATTAGTTTAGTTTTCCATTTTTATGAAGACATATCATCCAATACAGAAATATCATTCAAGGGAAGACTCCCTTATTAATATTTCCCATAGTTTTGACTTCACTATCCAACGTATGCACATTAACCCGGTCAATATTTCCTTAATTGATTCTTATCCAAATATGTCATATGGTTCAACCTAGCAAGGGAATTTTACAAGTTCCATAGAAGTTTAACATGTCAATTGTATGCAATATTTTTTATTAAAATTTCATATGATTTCCAATAGGCTCAATAGTCCCATTATTTCCTTTGATATCCCAAGGGACCCTCCCCCTTGTACTCTTATGCATATTAGTTGTCTCAACATAAATTATATCAATACCATTATATTTTAATTGGATGATCATTTAAGACATAATTGGTCATTATTTAAGCATTTATTGCTTTTATATTTTCTTATAACCCTATTTTCTTCACAAGTATCTCCATATTCAACCCGGGGGACCATATTTCATGTAATCTTGCTTGTTGCATTCTACTTGATCCAACATATCAAACCATTTAGTATCTTGATCTTACCAACTCTTATTCAGTTGGCCTTCACATAGATCTATGTACAAACTTGCACTTCATAAGAGATGCAGCTAGCTTCAAAATATTGAGTCGTCCCCTTTTCCCTTAAATATGACAAAAAATGTCCATTTTATTTCTTTAAATGGATGGATGTTAGTCCTTAATGCCTCATCACAGGCTCATAAAATTTAGCTCCTCCCCTAAGATATTTTCTCTTTCTCTTAGACAATATCAGGGCATTCAACCCTTAGCCTTACCAACACTTACTAAATTGGTCTCCATGTTCATTTATGCAAAAGAAACCATTTCACATTAATACTTCAGGGTCTTTCTCATATCAAGGACAAAGTCAATATGTCCTTCCAATATCTAACATCGCTCTCACATCCCTACCATGGGATTTATTTTTCAATTTCAAATCATCCCCAAGGTCTTGCCATTGCCCTAATGGAAATTCACATAGTCACTCTTATCAAGAGGCCTTCCTCTTCCATAGAGAAAATATGATAATACATATCACAGTTTCACTTACCTTCTAATTTAGCACTTGAACCAACTTATCCAAGGAGGTCCTCATCTCCATTAGGCATAAGTCTTTAATAAGGTCATCATTGCACAACTTGGCTTTGCTGGAAGCAAGCATCCCTACTACTACATATTCACATTAGCATTCATACAAATTCCACTAATTCATGTTATGCATCATTCAAGACACTCATGGGTACCTTTAGATATGCCCTGCATACCTTCATGTGCACATATGCATATATCCATGTGCATAACTGTACCCATAATCCTTTTCACGCATATTTCAATTTTAACCTAATCTATAGGAATTTACCTTCCTACTCATCCACTAAATAATATGGTTCTCTTTGACCAAGAGAGTCTTCTCTTGCACCCTTGTTGCTAAGAGCCCCATGTACCACATAGTCCCCCACTGAGGCAACTAGGAAGTGTTGAATCTACTCCAAAACATGTCAAATAAACCTTATGTTTTACTTATTAACTCATATAATATGTGCATATATCCCCATGCAATACAATCATCACAAGCACACTTATTTCTTGTTCATCAAATCACTTCATGTTCCATGTTCTACAACACCCCTTCTTCATTCTCTTTAAGGCACAAAGTCGTAGCCATCCAGGTCACCTATTCCAGAACTAGAACCTAGCCCCTCTAACTTAGAATTTTCCATGTTGCATACCTAGTGCAAGGACTATTTCTCATCCATAGCATAACCAGCTTCAACCATTTAGGCATTTTTGCCATTAATCAAACTTCCCATCCTCAAGGTAATATTTATTATAGCCACACCATCCATACAAGGATTAAATCTTTCAAGGATATTCAAGAATGGATAATGACACTTCATCCATCCAAGGATTAAATCCATCAAGGATATTCAAGAATGCATAATGCCACACCACCCTTTCATACAAAGTTATTCCTTAACCATTCTAAGGCTTCCACAATCTTCAAAACAAGGTTTCTAGGAAATATCAACATTGCTCAAGATTTTTGTCAGTCATAACTCTTGATTTACAACTAAGCTCATAAACATCCAAATGAAATCCACTTATGCACAACTATATCTCATCAATGCATCTCATCATTACCTTAAACCATATTTTGAAATCATGGCAATATGCCTTCCATCAATGTACTTTAAGGATTTCTTCCAATGACATCTGAATTCCTACGTACCCCCATATCCACATATGTTCACTATGTATGCAAGTGCATTCACTACACTTTTCATGCCTAACTCTCAAATTTCCCAGATGAGCAGCAATCACAGAGTCCACACTCTTTTAATCAGCTTTTCTCTAGGCATATATTTCCAAAGAATGACTCCCTTTTCTTAGAGAGCACTCTTTCTTTTACACAATCAATCTAATCCAAGCAACATAAACTTCTTTCCAAGGTCAAGTCCAAGAAATATTACTATTGTGAAACATAACCAACATTTTTTTTGTCTTCATCCAAATTCATCTCTGTGGTATATCCCTGGCCCCCAAAGCCTAATGTTTGAACCACAACTCTAACACCAATTTGTAGCACACCCTAATTATTATTATTATTATTACTATTATTATTATAAGATAAAGAATGAAAATATACATAACTTGATACACTATTATTATTATTATTATTATTATCATCAAATATAAGATAAAGAATGAAAATATACATAACTTGATACATAGTTCCTTTTTTTTGGTCTCATTATTCTATTTAAGTCCCAACCATTTAATTTGCCTTAAGGAGATGGGGTTATTGAAATTGTTCTTCTTTCAACCACCTTAATCTTCCTTTATGAGATCACCATCATCTTTTAATTTTTTTAGAGCTTTCTAATGATATAAAATTTAGTCAATTATAAGTTGTGGACACATAGTTATGAACATTACAAGATTTACCCTTCTTAGGGCCATGTTAGAGTCTATACCATTGACATGTGGTAGACATGTCACATTCCTTTTCCCACATTTTACCACTACATAGTGTTATGTCATCTTGAAACAAGATTGAGGTGTTGCAGGTTGCACCACATGTCACCACTGTCTGAGCCACATCTGCAAGCTTAACACCTCATCGACCATGTAATATCTAGATTTGGGACTTATCCTCTATGATATTTTCTTGTTTTCAATATCCATTAGGATTCGAATAAACAGTCAGTCAAATGGTCGACCTTCAAAATATCCCAAAAAAATCTAAATACCAATTTAAATAAAATGTTAGATCTCTAGACTTCCAGATTCCACATCAACATGCCTCTTCGACATGCGACATCAGTAGCCACGTCAACATCATAAAACCCTGTTCAAATTTCCACATCATTTGTGACACATAATAAACCACATTTTGTGCCATGTCACACTCTAAGTGGGTCCATCCTATATGGCTCCATGTGTTATTCCATGTTAGCATCCAAATATGGGTTTTTCATAAAATCACAATTTAAATCAGTTTTGAATATGGTTAAATTAAGAAGTTTCAGATCCTCTAGATGTTTGAATTTTTTCAATAGACAACCTCTAGATTCTATCAACAAAAGGGAATTGTCCCAATAACTAAGAAAAACATATTATTTGCTAAAGTTTGGATCTTCTAGATGTTAATATTCTGTTAGTTGTTAGGGAATTTCATGATAATTAATGAAACGATGTTTACATGACTTTTAAAGGACCCAAATGTCTATTTTTTCACTAGCTCATAGTCACTTCCCCTATTGTTCCATGTGACCAAGAGCTAGGGATAAAAACCTCCAACCCCTGAATTTTCCAAAATTCAATAGAAAAATCATATATGCTTCAAAAATCTAGCCCAAAGGTGGTTGCCTATTTTGACAAACCCAAATATGAGATGGTTTATTGAAGAATCCAATGTCATAAGTTCACGATAAGCTCCAATGAAGTACAAAAGATATTTGTGAAAGCAGTGTCATGCATTTCTTAGATTTTTGAACCTTCATGTTCTGGGAATTATTAGCAAGCAAGTAGTAAAAGTTATAGTATAGGTCGCAATGTTTCCATGTTTAAAAGAAGGTAGGTATGGATCTTTTATTGAAACTTAAACACATGATAACCAATTCCATAGCCTATTAAAGATAAGCACACATAAATAAACATCTAATCTCATCACTAAAGGAAAAAAACAAGAAACTCCAATGACTAAAAAAGACTTGAGAAATATAGGGGCAGCTAGATCAGGGTGATTTCTCTTACTTTGATAACTGCTTGTGAAGTTTTTGTACTTAACTTGATGTACTTGTACATAGCTCTTCTTTGTTTATGATTATAGTGTTAATTTAGTCATCAAACAACTATCAAACAATGAACATCAATGAGGCAAGAGGACACAAAATGTAGGTTGCAAACCAGGGCCAAAGCCTCTCCTTTGAGAGGAAAACCCACAAGAATTATTCTCTTCTTATAGAATGTTCAAATGAAAAATTCTAAGACCTAAGACCTATTGAAAAGTGTAACTAGGATTGGTCTTCATAATGACATGTAATTGTGATTTTTATGTAAATTATGTAAAGAAGAAAAATAAAATTATTGTTGTAATGCTTGCCTCATGGGTTTCATGAGCAAGGAATTTTATTTTTAGATGGCTCTGATTGTGAGCCTTTAGGATTTGCCATCCAGCCATAAAAGTCAAATAGAGTCAATGTCATGTATGAAGAACCCTTCTTGGGCATGTTACAAATGTATATAAGTCAATAAGATTGTCAAGTAGCCCTCCAAGACAAGCACAAGTTATCATTATTCAATTCGGCTTCAAGATGAAATATAGAACTCATCTCGGCTCACCTACATTAGAGACACAACTCTTCACATGATCATGTCAGCTAATATACATGGACATACTACCGTAAAAAGGAAGCTAAACCTATTCCATAGTTAATAAGTTTGATCACCTTTGAAATTTGATGGGAACTTATAGTGACAAGTTCGAATGTAATTTCAGGAAAGAAGCTCGGATATAGCTACAAAGAATCTCGGTCTAGCTGTAGAAATCACAATGTGGATTGCAATAGAGATGTTAGACACATTTTAGGTCACATGTCACAGTATAGTTCAGTGCTATTTCACATGACAAGGTTCAGTATAATCACAAGAAGGAGGTTTCTCTATTTTGGTGTCATTACAGTTAAGTAAAGACACAGTTTCAGTGCTATCTCTAATTCAGTACCAGCACAAGAAGAAGCTCAGATAGGAGATGATCTTGGTGCTACCACAGAGAGAGGATTGCAGTGAAACTCGGTTTCATGACAGTGATGAAATCTCAGGGATACTACATTGAGAGGATCTCGGTCCCATTACATAGGTGAGATAATGATCTTGATGCAAAACACAATGACATGGATCCTAGTATGCTAACAAAGTGAGAGGAATAACAAACATGGATGACTTGATGGAAGAATCTCTGAAGGAATAATATTGATTTTCAAGAGAAATTTTTTCTTGGTCTTAGAATGGAAAATAGGTCAAAGGTCTTGGTCTTGGTATTCATCAATTGGAATCTCTATAAGAATAATTTTTGTGGGTTTTCCTCTCAAAGAGTGAGAGTTTTTGGCCCTGGCTAATAGCCTACATTATGTGCCTCTTGTCTATTTATGTTCATGCATTGGTAGTTGTTTGATGAAGAAGAACACTAATAACCTAAGTAAAATAAGATCCTAACCTAAAGAAGTAAAAAGCCCTCACAAGAAGTTACTAATTGAAGATAAATCACCTAATACTTGATGCCCTAGATTTCTCAACATGGTATCAGAGCTAGGGTAACAAAGTCAAGAAAGGGCATCTAATCAAGAGACACTCAAGGATCAAGTTTCAAGGAAGGCATCAAGGCAAAGATCATCATGAAGTCAATATCTACAAAGGAAGCATCATAAAAAAAAAAAAAAAATCCCACAAATAAGTTGTTGGGACCCTAAAGACATCTCAAGAGACCACAAATACCCTACTCAAGTTGAAGAACTTATACATGAAGTTCCTTCCTAGAAAACAAAGATTAAGGGTGTGATCATTATATTCAAAAGGTTCTAAGGTAGACTCCCTCTCATTGAAGAAATGACTTCCTTATCCTTAAATAAGACCTTCCAAGGAGCATCAAGACATCATTAAGCCATCATTGATCATCATTATCAAGGAAATTCATCATCAAATGTGATA
>APFE030057816.1:42681-48868 GCA_000404065.3 Pinus taeda
GTAGGATCAATAGAATGCGAGGACAGAGGTTGAGGAAACAAGTCCATGTGACAACCAACACTCTCGCAAGAGAAATCTAAGCAGAAATAAAGAGTAGGTGGGGTGGGAGGATGTGACAGTTCAACAGACGGATGCACACCTTCTCCCTTCTCATACTGCGGGGGCAGTGTTGTTTGATGAGATGAGGACGAATAGGCACTTGTGACAGCGACTGCGTCCGCCTTGGCTTTAGAAAATCTAACACCAAGGTATACTAGGGTCGGTTAAAATGATTCTAAGATATGCATATTCTTAGATACATGAAGAAGATATTGAAATATTTCATTGAGAAATTCCCAATCAATTTCATCCTCTGGGAATTGAAATGAGAGATTATGAAATTGATACCAAAATTGCACCACAGATTCATCATGAGCTTTCCGTAACTGATGAATTTTTTTTATTAAGTGCTTGATGGTCAAATTTATGGAAAGCGTGATATAACTCTAAAACAAGGTGACCAAAAGAATGAACAGATTTTTCAGGCAGTGTGTTAATCCATTGCAGTGGGTGCCTACGAAGTGTGAATGCGAACAATGTGTAGATCACATAATCCTCACTATGCTTCTCCCAAGTTGTTCTGCCTTCACCTTCATATGTGTTATGCAACAAGAGATTCTAGAACTTCTCTGAGATTTCAAAGTCATCTCCATAAGAAAAACATCTCAGAGGACGAAGTGTAACATAAGGCATGATAGATGTGTGAATATTCAAAATAGATTTCAAGGACTTAGCTTGTCATCTTGCCCTCCTCCTAGTGCCAGAAATTTTGACGGTGCTAGACTCGCCAACATTCAAGGGATATCCCTGGTATGAAGTCTGAACTGGACCTCACACCTTTTTATGTAGGAGTTTCATCTGGTACGATGGCCTAGTTTTCATTATCTTAGAGATTTTCCTTATCTCTTGTTGTTCAGCTCATAAGAGTGTTATGCTTGTAACTTCAAGAAAGTGAGGGGAGTGTGCCTGGTGAGTGTATAATGTAACTCTGTATCTAGGTTCTCTTAATATCAAAATGAGGGAGTAAAGTGAGCCTCTTGATGAGAGGGAATAGTCCCAACCTAGGAAGAAACACATGCGAACAACAATAAGGGTTTGTCCAGCATCTAGCGGAACAGTCCACAGCGGATAAGGCAGTCACGAAAACCAAAGTTCAAGGGAAAACATGTACACCATCCAGCAGAATAGTCCACACAGGGGTGGCGGTCGTTAAAACCAAGAAAACACAAATATGGTATGTCTAATGTCTGGCAGAGTAGTCCACACGGATAGGACAACATTGATAAACAATACAACACATCTTCAATAATATGAGTACTAAAATAACGGAAGTAGTTCAACGATCTTAGTATAGGTTAAGAAAACATGCATTACAAATGTTTAAAGAATAGTCTTAAAAATGGATACAAAACATGTGTGAAAACTTTTTGACCTGAGACAGGCTTCTGAATTAAGCAAAATATTCAAGACACATATGTACACCATACATCACTAGTCCCAGTAGTGAGACATTGCAGTCACTCCTCACTCCTCAAAGAACAGACTACAGACTCTCAAGACTATGTGGGAGGAGCCAAGGTGAAAAGTTTCATTGCCCATATAATGAGGGGGTATATATACCCAAAGAGGGATAACCGACCCTTGTGACTCTTCAACTTCCCTCATGATTGTTTGACTTCCTATGACTTTTCAGCTGACGTGACTCTTCGACTTCATATGTGAGTTTCTTGGACTTCCATTTTACATTACATTGATTACAACAAGTATGGTCCATTTAGTGATGCAGATGAGACAACTCATGACACAACTCGATATGACACTGCTGACATGTACTAGCTGACTATGATGTCTGTGTCGAGTTAATGTGTTGTTGAGTGATGATATGCTCTCATTGTAACATGTCTTCACCTCTACATGGAAAAGTGTGCGGGGCCTTTGATGGTCTTGGTCTTTGCTTGTCGGTGCATGTGAATTTGTCCCCTTTGCTCACTTGCTCGATGTGCTTCATGTGTTCGTTCGACTGCGAACAACTCTTCTTACATGTGCCTCTTTTCCATCCCATTCATTTTCGCGCCATGTTTCATCGATGTACCTGTTCCTGCAATCACTCATGATGAGATGATGTCAAATCCAAAAATATCCCCATCTACCATGATGCATTGTTTTCCTTTTCAATGCAGGTGGCTAGGAGAGGGACAAGGCACTGAGACTGTGAAGAGCACAACATAGGCTGGGATGCGAGGCTCTGGAGAACTATCAGAAAAAACTATGCAGATGTCACTGGGAGACAGATTTTGGCGAACCGAGATAGTAGTGACATCTGCGGGGAAAAACCCAGCTGGGAGGAAGAATTTCACAATTTCGGGAGGAAGGCCAGGCGGGGTGTTAGGGAGCTACTGGGCTTATCTATGCAATTTTCCAAGGGAGCACCAGGCAGCTCATCTAGCTGGGATCTGTGTAATTTCTCTGGGGAAGATAGTGCGGGTAGCAAGAGGCACTAGCAAAAAAACCTGCGCATTTTTCCAAAGGAGCACAAGGTTAGACTGCAGGGGCTACTGGTCAAAACTACACAATCCTAAGAGACAGTCTAGGCCCGGATAGTTCTTCACAGTTTCTGAGCTGGTTGCAGAGCAGGGGATAAGGGTTGGATAGGAAACCTCTGAGTAATTCCTGAGTTGGTTGCAGAGCGGGAAGGAAGGGTAGGACATGACAACTTTGTACAATTCTTGAGCTGGTTGCAGACACGGGGACTTCACTCAATGAACCTCAGACATATCACGTGCGTTCATGGTATATTAAACAGTACCCTTAATTTGGCTACCTATTGGAAAATACCTCTAAAAAACACATTGTTTAACCCCATACCAATATGAAACTAGTACACCTTCCTAATTTAAAAACCCCTACTTTCACTAGATATTGGAGGTATCCATTTTTTTATTAACATTTTTTATACCCCTTTATATTTTTTCATTAACTTTGGGCTCCATTTTTTATACCTGCTAATATAAAAACCCTTTACCTCCTATATATCACCTAATATATTATGTCATTTTTTCCTCAATAAATATCCCCCAATATGAACCCACGTGGTATGGTATTGCTCCCCCGGTGAAGCCCCCATGATTGCGGAGCAGGGAAAAAGGGTTGGTAGGGCATGACATATATGCACAATTCCTGGGCTGGTTTTGGAGAAGGGAAGATAGGCAGGGTAGGACAACTCTCCGCAATTCTGGAGCTCTATACAGCCTAGGGTCATCGCTCAAGTTCTTTCTCGATTGACTAGTAGGAGGCCTAATGGGAAGTATTGCAGGAAGTGCAGACTGGATCAGCCTCTGGGACAACTTCTTCACAATTATGGGAGTCATTCAACTGGCTCATTTCCAGAATTGTTCAGTGCAAGCTACCTAGAGGACATCTCAAGCTCTACACAATTTTGGGCAGCAGTGCAAAGTCACTAAGATCGGGTCCGATTAACGAAGGGTTGAACGCAATTGTACTTGTGTATACATGACATTGTGATCACACACTTATCATGACTCGACGACAAGACACCTCAAACCAACAAGACATGCAAGTGTTCAGTGGGACTAACTCAAAGGTTAAGAGCAATAAGTGTGACACTTGAGATAGATCTCTGAACGACTGTGACGACACTTGCACGATAGTGTTTACAACTTTGTGTGTGAGTGTGACTGATGTTCACAAAATGAAAGGAACTCATGCACACAAATACAAACCTTCAAAATTCCCAGAACAAACTCGCAAGCATGACATAGAAATCAACATTCCAAAGAATACATTTGGTTAAACAAGCGAATAGGAAGCAAGACACATAGAGGAAACACATGAAATTATTTTGCGTTTGCAAACATGCATGTTATGGAAGATAGAATGATATGACAATGATAAGCAGTTCTTCAAGCTTCACTAAGAGATGTACATCAAAAGATATTCTTTACTTTCCCTACTTACCCTGGAGATGATCATGCATATAACAGAGTTTGCATGAGGTCCCAGTCATAACCTAGTTTCTTGTTCCTTCTCCTTAACTCCTTGAGAGTGATGCAGCATGTCACCTTTTCATATAGTCACTGAGAGATAGATCTACACAATTTCAGCGGACAATGACTATTGTTTAGATGATCTGTGTAATTTTCCAGAATAAGGTTGGGATGCCTGCTCCGTGCAATTTCTGAGAGCAAAGTTGTTGGCCTACTCTGCATAATTTTCCAAAGCAATTTTGGGCTTCTCTGTGCAATTTCTGAGAGAAAGGTTTCTAGGCAGTTAGGACAACACTGTGAAATTTTGAGATGCAAGACACTGTTGCAGGATGCGTTCCTAGGAGGACACCTCTGTGCAATTTCTAAGTGTAGTGCAGCCTGAGAAGTTGAGGGACAATACTGTGCATTTTCTGATGACAAGGCATTATTGTAGGATGGGGTCCTAGGAGGACACCTCTATGTAGTTTCTTAATGTAGGAAAGTCAAACTGCTCTATGCATTAATGGAGAGAAGTGCTAGCTTCCTAACTACTCTGTGCATTTCTAGAGAGAAGTGTTGGCTAGGCAGCTGAGGGACAACACTACACCGTATCTGAAGTCAGTGGGTTCCAGCTGGGGAAGGACACTAGAGGAAACCACTGTGCAGTTTTGGATGCCAAGGGAGGTTGGGGTCTCTACGCATTGCATAATTCCAACAGGCAAGGGAAAAATCTTGAGGGTTGAAGAAGAAAAATGTGTAGTTCTTGTAGAGCCTCTAACCTACACCTCATCATCTACTATTATCTACTGTTTTTCATCACCTATCTCTCTCTTTCACCTCATTTTCCCTGTAAAACCGCCCAGATCCATTAGATTTCATTAAGCATGATCAAGTGAGCTTTGCTAGTGTGTGACTGTTTTGTTTAGATTTTGACATATTTACAGGCATTCCACAGCTCTCTGCCGATTCCGCAGCTATCTGATGATTTCGCAGCCATCTGGAGATTCCGTAGCCTTTTTGTTGTTCTCAAGGTTCCACGTGCCATTTTGCCAAAAGATCCACATGGGTACTTAGGTATCAAGGTGCTCGAGGTTCCTGTGCCATTTGTTCAATCATCCACGTCATCTATACCTCCAGTCAAACAGGGGCAAGATCCGGTCAACGAAGGCAACTCAACGGTGGTGCGTAAGCTGTTTGGTCATGTCAGCTCAGACGGTGGCTTGCCCATGTTTCGCAGGACGTGGAAACATAATCCAACTTTGGATTCAATCCCCATGACGACCAGGACCTCCAGCTCACCCACGCAGGCTCATGATGTGTTAATTCAGTTTTAATTACACATGACAGTTTGTTATTTTCCGTTTTTAGCAGCACGCATAGGCTATCCTTCAGATGCCTATAAATACTTGTGTCTGCGTACGCTTAAGGAGACTTTTACTTGCTGTATGTTTGTGAACTTGTTGTAATTTTTGAGCATTCCCAAAACTCTGTTTTTATAATGTTGTTCTAGCACTCTTAACTGTGAATTTTTGCATATGGAGTAATAGAACCAGTGCTGTTTTGGAGCTTTCAACACTTTGACTCTTTCTTGGGTTATGTGAATGGAGGGCCCCTGTTCATATTAGCCTTGTATAGTATTTTCATGTTCAGCATTTTCTTTTCTTGATCTATGTACAACATAATTTACTTCATTTTAATTCGTTTTGGATCCTTTCTTTAAGCTGATCAGCATTGCTCTTTTGCAGGTTTTTGACCCGGGATTATTTGTGTGTTTATGTGTTTGCTTTGCATCTAATGGTAGTTTCAGTTGACAGATTTAAAGTTGCTGCTCCTTACTTTATTTCCATAGCTAGTTTTTAGTTTTAATTTTCAAAACTGTCTGCTAATATATGAATGGTCTCTTACTATAAATTGTTTATCTCTTAGAGATCAGAATACTAATCACTTGCAGCTGGCTCTGGGTGCTTTCTAGACTAATCCTTAGCTACTCTCTCTAATCGTGCTTTACACAGTACTATGTGATATAGGCAGAGAGTTAGAAAGAGTAAAATATTATCACTAGTCTTTAAAGTAGATTTTCTCATTTTTTCAGTTATTAGACTTACTTTTAGCTACTTCTTAATCGTGTCTTACACAGTACTATGTGTTAGAGGCAGAGAGTTAGG
>APFE030057822.1:0-10247 GCA_000404065.3 Pinus taeda
GGTGTTATGGTTTATTGTATTTTATGCTTCTTTTATTATGTTTGATTTACATATTATGCAAATGTATGTCCAATACATAGTTAGCTAATGCATCGGTTACTGCATTAAGTCATCTTGGAATATGTTGATAAGTAATAAAATCAAAACCTCTTTCCAATAACTTAACACGTAAATACAACCTTAAAATACGATGATCTCTGACGGAATAACGCCCGTTGAGCTGGTGGACTATAAGTTGAGAATCTAAGTTTACAACCAATGTGCGAATTCCGAGGTTGATCGCCTCAGCTAATAATTCAATCACAGCACTAGCAACATTGTTTGTTGTACAACCCAGACACACCCCTTGAATATCTACTAACTCACCACGAGGATCGTAGATCACCCATGCCGCAGATGACAAGTTGCGGGTACTACGGGAAGCACCATCAGCGAAACCAACGTAAGGCGATCCATACATCTGTTCAAGAAGAAAAAGACACAATAAAAGGCAATCATGCCGACACACTAAGATAAAAACTAAATAAACACACACACACAACACATTGCTGAAAGCATACGTATGTAAAAAAAGAGAGAGTGCCTGGACTTAGGCATAATATTTCTTGAGATAAATCCCATTTCGGGGCCTGTCCAGGGGATTACCTTCATAATCTATAAGCTCATAGGCACATTTTTGTAAAAATCTTTTCACAATATAGGGCCCATGCCACATAGGCTCGCGTTTTCCTGCTCCCATCTTATCGTTACCTTGATCATAGAGCAGTATTAGATCTCCCTCGATGAAAGAGAGGGGGTTAACAGCGTTATCGAAGTGAGTTTTCACTCGCTTCTTCTGAGCTTCAATAGCTAGGGAGGCTAGATGACGAGTCTCATCCAGCCATTCTAAGTAAAGAAGTCGCTCTTCTATAGGGGTAGTATCGGGGAGTAACTCGACGGCTAATTTCAGTGAAGGAATCTCACACTCAATGGGAAGGGTCGCCTCCAGTCTGTAAACTAGCTGAAAAGGAGTGAAAACGGTGGTGTCCTTCACGGAGGTACGGTAGGCCCACAAAGCGGAGAAAACCATCAGATGCCAACTAGACTTATGCATGCCAACAGTTCTTTGAAGCATCGTGACCAAAACCTTGTTCACGACTTCCACTTGATCGTTTGCCTGAGGATAGTACGGAGTTGAACTATCATGCCTAAGACCTAGCTGGGTTGTTAACTCGGCCATCATGTGATTACGAAAATGTTTTCCGTGATCAGTGACGATGGCTTGTGGAACTCCGAACCGTGAAATAACATGATTAAACAAGAACTGCGCCGCAGTGTGACTGTCTTCAGACAACGTAGGCATCGCCTAAGCCCATTTCGTAAAATAATCTACAGCAACGATGATGTATCCATGCCCCCCGGCCGAGCGAGGGTTACAGGTCACATAATCGATGCCCCATTCGGCAAAAGGGCCGACGGTTACAACGGGGTGCAGCGGAGCAGGGGATGCACACATCTTATGTTGGTAAATCTGGCATTCATGACAGGAACAGACAGCAAGAATGCAATCCTTGAAAATGGAGGGCCAGAAATAGCTAGCACTGAGGATTTTCTGTGCAGTGGCATATCCAGACATGTGACCACCACAAGCACCAGAGTGGCAGTCATTTAGAACTCTTTCGGCTTCTTCAAAGGTTAAGCATCGACGAAGCACAGAATCAACACCGAGATGGTACAGGGTGTCCCCAACGATGCGATATGGTTGGGTTTGGTGTCGAATCCGTCGACGAGCGTCCTTAAAGGTGTCAGGACGGAAAGAAGACGTCTGCAAGTAGACAATAATGTCCCCGTACCAAGGATCGAGGGTGTTGATAAGGAAAAGAGTTTTGTCTGGAATAGAATCCTCTATCTGAGAGGAGGCAGCAGCGGATGGCAAAGAACACAAAATTTTGGCAAAGACGAGTGATTTCTTAGACTTGGCAGAAGTAAATTCCAAGTCAAAATCTTGGAGGATGACGATCCACTTTGAGTATTTTCCCCCCAACAATTGTCGTGACAAAATATAATTCATGGGGTTGTAATCGGAGATGACCGTCGTAGTACGCAACAAGATGTAGTGACGGAATCGTTGAACAGCGCAAACAGCTCCGAGGGCCAACTTCTCGACATATGCATATTGAGTTTCTGTATCTAGCAAGTTGCGACTAAGGTAGTAAATAACATGTTCAATGCCATCATCGTCATCTTGTACCAAAACCATATTGATGGTGGTATCAACAGCGGCCAGGTATAACGTATAATCATGATGATAATTTGGAGGCCTCAACAAAGGGGCAGAAACTAGAAGAGTTTTGAGACGTGCAAAAGACTCCTCAACTATGGCATCCCATTGAAATGGGGTGTCACACTTAAGTAACCGTGTGAAAGCCTTTGCCACTTCGGCATAGTTTGGGATAAATCGTCGTAAGAAATTAGCTTTGCCCTGCAATCTCTGCAGTTGCCGCAAAGAAGCAGGGGGAGGAAGATTCAAAATTGCCTCGACTTTAAGGGGATCCAAGTGGATGCCCTCTCGGGAGACGATAAACCTGAGAAGTCGGCCAGATTTGACGTAGAAGACACATTTATGCGGGTTTAGTCGGATATTGTAGTGTCGACAGCGAAGAAAAATCTCGTGAAGATGTGATGGGTGGTCCGAGCGCTTAGCTGAATGAGTGGGAAGGTCATCCAGATAACGCTGTACGATGTGCTGAATATCGTGAAAGGCGTAAGACATCGCATGCTGGAAGGTGGCGCCGACATTTTTAAGACCGAAGGGGAGCTTTTTGTAAGCGAAATTACCCCACGGACAGATAAAGGCCGTCTTGTGTTGATCAGCGGGGGCGATATTAATCTGGTTGTAGCCAGAAAAGCCGTCCATAAACGAATATATTTCACTGCCCGCACACTCATCAATGAGTTGGTCAATGAACGGTGTGGGGTAGTTATCTTTTGGGCAGGCTCGATTAATGTCACGATAATTGAAACAGACGCGAATAGTACCCTGCTTTTTAACCACAGGGACAATGTTTGAGACCCAATCTGTAAGTGGGATAGGATAAATAAAACCAGCTTTAAGAAGTTTTTCAACTTCCGCTTTGATAGTTGCCGCCTTACGGGGGTGCACGGGACGCAAATGCTGACGAACAGGTTTGGCCCCGGGATACGTAGGTATCTCGTGCACTACAATGGATGGATCGATACCGGGCATCTCTTCGTAGGACCATGAAAAAACGTCACGAAATTCGCGAAAAAGTGCTATATATATTTGAATCTCCTCAGGAGTGCAAGTGACTCCTATATAGATGTTCTCGACAATCCCTGGTTTAATAGAGATGTCGATGGGTTGGGTCTGCGTGATGTTCCCTAAATTCCCTTCAGATGATGTTTGATAAATCTGGATGGGCGTCTGAAGAGGCTGTGAAGGGAGACATGGAGCAAACCGCTCGAGACAAGCCAGCATTTCCCGGAGGGTAGGGAGAAACGAGGAACGGTGGTGAAGATGGGACCACGGACATTCTTCAAGAGACATGGTCTCTATAATGGCCTCGTCGGAAGGAAATATTTCCTTTAACGGATCCGAGGAGGCGCATTCTCCAAACCAGGGGGGAAAATCGTCCGAGTCAAGAGCCCCACTTGAAGCAGCGGGTCCAGTATGAGGGGCCGATGCAGCAACGATTTCGATGTAGTTGAGCTCGGCTGGACTCAACGGCATCTCCTCACCCCATGATTCTATCTGGTCGACAGGGGGAAGGGCCCAAGGATCAGAACGAACCAAAATCATAGAGATAGAGGCGAGGTTAGGAGGTGGGAGGGAGAAAACACCCATAAGGGCGGGATCTTTGAAGAGCCTTGCTCCCGCACTCTCAAAAGGAATGGAGGTATGTTCAACGAAAGGTACATTTCCCTCAGAAGAGGAAGCGAAGAAGGAAAGCTGGTCTACCGTGACAATTTTCCCTTGGTGAGGGAAATAGATGACACAGAAGAGGGATGAAGCCACGGCACGCATGGCATACATCCAACTCCGGCCCAGAAGGAGGTTGTATGTGAGATTCGCGTCAACGACCTCAACTTCTACTTAAACAGTTTTCCCTTCTAAGGTGATTGGCAATCGTTGAAGAATACCATAAGGACGAGATTCTCTCCCATCGAAAACTTCCAAAGTCGTAGGAGACTGGCTTAGAGTCGGAGATCCGATCGCTTTCCAACAAGCAATAGACATAATGCAAGTCGATGTGCCCTCATCAATGACTGTACAATGAATCGTTTTCGAATTGATGATGACTTGGATAAGAAAAGCGATTTGATGAGGCAGTCTCGGGACATGGCTCTCGAGATTGAAGGTAATCAGATCCGAATATGCCGGGTCGATGCCACCGATGGTCGATAGCAGGGACTTCCTCTGAGGGGGGCAGCTCTGGAGAACTTCTAAGGCGGACATAACCGACGGAGCCTGCGCTAAGTCCTCAACGATGCTATAGTTTTGGGCAGCACGAGCATTTGGGTTGTAAGAAGATCTTTTGAGTACTCCTTTAAGAGGGGGTCGGATGGTCGTCTTAGTACTTGGTCTCTCAATATGAAGTGGAACAGAGCTGGATGAAGGAGCACTTGAGGGAACCTCAAGCTCCTTCCCAGCGGATGACGGATACTCCTTTGCTCGAGTCGTTACATGAACGGGAATAGATCCAACCATGAAGACTTGGGAACTGAAGGGAGAAGAAGACGGATCAGCCACCATTTGAGTCTGCTGAGAGGGAAAAGGCTCTTTAAGAACCGCAGGAACCCCAGGAGCGCCTTTCAACAAGCGACTAACTTCGGATTGCCTTGGGCAGTCCTTAGTGTAGTGATCCTCCTCACAAATGAGACAAGGATATTTGGGCTTGCACTTAGCTCCTTCCTCGGCTGGAGGTTTGGAGGATTCCTATTTAGGTTGCTGAGATTTATTTTTTCCTTTTCCCTTTTTCTTTCCTTTCGAGGCCTTACCTGCCATGGTGGACTGGACGGCGTTGACCTCGGAAGTACTACCATAATTTGAACCATCCTGAGAAGTGTTTTCGTTAGAAGCACCTGACTTTTTCTTCCCAGGGTTTGGAGATGATTGTTTAGAGGCTGGGTTCACAGAGCCAATAACTCCATCGACAGATGGCTTCGGCGGAGCCTTGGATGTACCGGGTCTCGGGGCATCCGGAAAATACTCATACAAGGTACCTAACAGAGAGTAAACTAAGTCCAGGTACTGAGCGCGTGCGATCGCTTTCTCTTCAGTCACGCAAGCTCCCATCGCAATGTCCCGTGCAATCTTAGGGACAAAGGAAGTCGTGAACCAATCGGTGAGGAGTTGATCAGGAATCCAAAACTTGATCAACCGGTGACGGCTTCTCCATTCATGTATATGATCGGAGATATGCGTAGCTGTATCCTGCTTAAGAGACGTAAGGAGATGGGTCCCTGTCTTGTACCGAATGGGTAACTGAAAGTGAGTAAGGAATGCCATAGAAAATGAATTAAAATCCTGAAATGACGCGCAGGTCAATTCAATATACCATTTAGTGGCAGAACTAGTGAGAGTCCTTTGGAAGAGGCGAAGTCGAATCGAATCATCCATGAATTAGACGAACACCATAAGTGATACGTCATTACATGAGCTTGAGGGTCCTCTCCGGCTTTGCCGTCAAATTTGGGATAGTTGCTAGGTATCTTAGTTGGAACTGGTGGCCATTGTGGATTATGCAAAATGGGATCATTTGTTAACTTCGACACATCGGGCAGTTCCAACATCGCTAGAAATGGTAGCTACGGATTGAAGGACATCTGCAGATATGAGGTAGGGCTAGAATTCCATCCAGTTGCTGGTTGCCCCCACTAGCCTTGTCCAAATGGGCCAGGTCCAAAAGAGCCCTGTCGAGATGGACCAGGTCCAAAAGGACCCTGTCCATAAGAATTTTGTCCATAAGGGTTATATCTGGAACCGAATGGTTGATACTGGTTCTGCCCCCTAGCGCCCCATTGGTTACCATACTGCCCTACAGGTTGTTGATAATTTTGATAAGGGTTGGCCTGCGGCTATTGGTAATTTCGATACGGGGCATATTGATTTTGCCCCTGGGGTTGCTGGTATCCATATGGTTGCCGTGCTCCATATTGGGCCTGGGAACCAGGCGGCATTTGATAAGAAGGTTGGGATTGGTACCCACCTGAATAAGGAGGTTGGGATTGGTACCCACCTGAATAAGGAGGTTGGGATTGGTACCCACCTTGTGACTAGAGACCAGCTTGATTCTGGGGTTGGTAACCGGGTTGAGGCTGCGAAGCGGGAACCATCTGCATGCCCGGTTGAGCCGCCTCAGAAAGATATCCTTGCGAAGGTTGGGCCATCTGGCCGGAAGGTTGTCCTGGTTGGATCTGAGATGGACCCATTTGCCCAGAAGGTTGAGCTTGCTGAGCAATGGGCTGTCCTTGCACAACCGAAGGTTTTCCTTGTAGACCAGATGGCTGATTAGGCTGAGCAATGGGTTGGCCTTGCTATGCGTAAGGCTGTCCACCTTGCCCAGAAGGGTAGCCTTGTTGGTTTCCGGGTTGACCTTGCTGACCGTAAGGTTGTCCCGGGTTCCCATAGGGTTGCCCCGAAGGGCATCCCTGCTGGGGCCGAGGTTATCCTTGTTGAGCATAGGGTTGTCCCAGGTTTCCAGAAGGTTTCCCAAGATATGTATAAGACAGACCACTAGAGGCTAAAGGTTGTCCCTGATAGGGTTGTCCTTGCGAGCCTCCAGGTTGACCTGGGTAGTTCTGGCCATAATACTGCCGCCCATGATTAGGCTGCGAGTAGGATGGTTGACCCTGGTAGTGTGGTCCTTGAGATGGCTGTCCTCGACCTAGACGGAACTCACCACCGCCATATCCGACAGTACCCCAAGCTATATTCAATGGAACTGAAGCCTCAACATAGGGCTCATTCGGTAAGGAGGTATACAAATAATGATTGACAGGATCATAATAGGGGCCTTGCCCGCCCGGGTTCTGGACATTATGCAAGTACTGGGAATATGCCCCCCTGCCGAAATAGCATTAGAAAAAGGCAGGGCACCACTTGTGGGATGGACAAATCTAGCAGTATGTGCCGATGGACCACTTTTTACCGGGCCTCGAGATGGGCCGGCAACAAAAGTCACAGTAGAAGATGCTGTAATGACACTAGTAACTGGAGTTGATGACGCGACACAGACGGTCGGATTGGTTGGAACTGATGTAACAGAAGTATGGTGAACTTAGGAAACAAATGGTCCTGTGGTAGGGACAAATTTTTGATCCCACATAGAAGAGGAAGTCGCCGAGTTCATAGCATCCCTTAGAGATCTATAGCGCGCCGGCACTGTGATACCGAGAGGCGTAACAGTGTAGGGTGTAGAGATAACTGGGGATGTAGCCGCAATGGGAGTATCGATACTCGACATAACGGGCATTCCACTCGACACAGGAGATGTATCCTCCATGTCGGAAGAAGCCATCGAAGATGCAACACCAACAGGAGTAGTGGGAAAATCCTCTTCAGAGGGCTCCCTATTGGATCAGGTGCACAGCTATTTAATAAACACACAGCAGAATTAACACAGCAGTCAAGCACATAAACACAATATTTAACGTGGTTCACCCAACCAATCTGGGCTATGTCCACCAAACATAGGCATCATGAATATATTAAATAAATTGGAGATTACATCAAGAAATCCTCTCAAACTCTCTTAGCAAACCATCCGAATGATTGCCTATTATATAGAATAGAGAATCTAACAACCTCATAACTCCCTCACATCAAATATAGGAGGCATTAACTCCCTCCCAACAACCTGGAGCTAATCTAGGAACTGAATCCCTATTGTTGTCATCCTTTAGAGATTTTTGCCTATTTGACTCAAACAGCAAAATCTCAGCACCAAAGGCCTCCTGAAAGACTCTAACGTGCTCAATGTTGGACATTGCATGGTACCATCAAACGGAGATGTGGCAACCCTCCTCCCTCTTTAAGGGTTCTAACACCCCTCCTCCGGTGCAATAGTCTCTCAAAAATTAAAGGGATGGAGGCTTCCACAAAACTTACCAATCACAATGTCTTAAAAAGCCTTCATCCAACCACTCAGGAGAGGGAGCGGCAGAAAAAACCGTTGAACATCAACCAAGCAACACCTCCGCCCAAAGATCTGGGCTCAACAATTGCCAAAAACTAAAAAAACTAAGAATAGCTGCGTACAGGGAAATTAAAAATATAAAAGCAATTCAGGGCACATAAATTCAAAAAAAATATATTAAAATGAGATAAGACATGTGAATTTTCTTTTAATAAAACGACGTGTTTGTTGGGTATTTTTGTGTTTGCAATGGGAAAATACCAAAACTAGAAAAATAAAAACAAAGAGGCAATGCTCTGTTTTCTTTACACGAGGATCTTTTTGCACAGAGAAGTCTTTTAAAAAAAAAATTACAGAGTACTGAGTATTCCACCACCATAAAATGATTTCTATTCATTAAACAAAACCACTTACATATTCATCCTCTTTTACTCAGAGGGATTCACCAAAACATTTTCACAAAAATTACTTTTCCTCCTATGAAATTTTACACCAGTGTGTGTAAATATTTCATTTACATTCACTGCTGTGTGAAAACAAAATTATAGAGTTTTACACATTTACATATTCACCTGTATGAAACAATTCATGGATTTCAACAAAACTATCCACTGGTTTTCTTCATTTACTTCTCCTCCTGCACTGCTGTGCAATCTTTGCATTTCATTTACATTACAAACAAAAACATTTTTACTCTGCTGCTGCACTTTCTTTTTACATTACAAACCCAAAAGAAAATTCATGCACTTCTGTGCGTTCCTCCCCTGCAATACAAAATTTTTACTCTGTGGTTTCCATGGTTTTTCTTCGCTGTAGCGAACTCCCTTGTTTCTATTTTTTATGCGCGATCCACGCTTCACATTTTTAATCCCCGTGTGTAAATAAAAAAACTACATGGAGTCAACGCTCCTACTAAAACGTATACCATACATTTCGAAAAAAAAAAGAAAACTTACATTAAATTTATGCCCATACTTTGTATTAACCCGCCGTATTAAAACTTTACCAAAAATATGACAATGTATTAACTTAGGTATGGGACGGTCCATGCTGCATTTAATTTATCAAACAGGCCCATATGTACTTTGAAGAACTTAACCTCGGAGAACCTTTCCTTCAATCGGACAGCGGAAAGCAAGCAGTTTAATCGAACGGCGGAGGATGCATATCGGAACACCTTTCTCACGGTACTTTACACCAAAGTTGCACTGTGGTAAATCGACGGACGTAAATGCTGGAGGTCATCGGACGAGTGAAATCAATATCGGAAGGGGTGAGTTGACT
This sequence comes from Pinus taeda, assembly GCA_000404065.3. NCBI lineage: Eukaryota > Viridiplantae > Streptophyta > Pinopsida > Pinales > Pinaceae > Pinus > Pinus taeda. Next base: position 9,423 of record APFE030057822.1, read on the forward strand.
GAGCGTTACATTCCGAAAAGTGTCAGGTGATGATGTCACGGTAGTCCACATATCTGCGTCGGAGCACCTTCGTACGGAAACCACTTTTGCCAAAGAGCGGTGCGATGGCTTCCTGACGGTTTAGGTTTGCTGCTGGGTGGTTTCGGGGGCTGAACAGTCAGCGTTGAATGCTAGCCCGCGCGCAGCAGTGGAATTACAATTTTAACACTCCCCTTTAATTTCACTTGCTGGGCATTCGGTCATACCCAAACACTTCCTCAAAAATTCAAAGCTTTTCTGATCGAGTGGCTTTGTCAAGATGTCTGCAACCTGTTCTTGTGTCCTGCAATGTTCTAGGACAATTTCTCCATTGTTCACCAATTCTCTGATGTAGTGAAACCTTGTATCAATGTGTTTCATTTTCTTATGAAACACTGAATTCTTTGACAATGCAATAGCTGAGCTATTGTCGCAAAAGATCACTGTCACTTTTGCCTGCTCTTGCCCTAAGCTCCTCAACATCCTTCTCATCCAAACTGATTGACATGCTGCTGCTGTAGCTGCCACATATTCAGCCTCTGCTGTAGACAATGCTACAATGAACTGCTTCTTAGAAGCCCATGAAATGGCTCCTGAACCCATATGGAAAACATAACCGGAAGTGCTCTTCCGATCATCAACACTTCCAGCCCAATCACTATCTGTGTATCCAACCAAATCTGAATGATCTGAGACTTTATATAAAATTCCAAACATTTTGGTACCTTTCACATACCTCAAAATTCTTTTTGCTTCTTGCCAATGTGCCTCCTTTGGCCTCTCCATGAATCTGGAAATTAAACTAAC